>VNJR01002390.1:0-100208 GCA_008042585.1 Drosophila punjabiensis | reverse complement strand
CACTGTTTATCAGCGTCACACGCGAAGAAACTGGGCTTGACCAACGAGGATAGCTGCAGGAAATGTAAGGAACCGGGGGTCGAAGAGACCCTGGAACACCTACTCTGTCAGTGTCCAGCACTGGCAAAGTCTCGGAAACGCCACCTCAGTATGTATGAGATACCCTCGCTAAAGGCAGCGGCCGGACTTAAGCCGGGCCCGCTGCTGAGGTTTGCCAAAAGCAGCATCATACTGAGCAACCCTAACTTTACAGAGCCAACTGTATAAAAAAAAAAAAAAAAAATATATATATAAAAGTCTCCAGTACTAATTCCGGCACCACTAAGGACCATAAAAGGTCTATGTGAGGTCACCACTCGGTGACCTACCGGCCTAACCTAACCTAACCTAACCCTAACACAGAAAAGCTATAACTATATTTCCAAAAATATAGTTTTGTATATTCTGTTATAAAACCCCGCAAGTTCATCGATAGTTCAACGCTTCATTTTCTCCTTGGGAGGACTCCTGAATAATCCCTATATTGAAAAATTTCCGTATTGCTCGCACATGAATAATTTTGCTTGAAATTCAGAAAACAAGAAGAAAAGCGAAGAATATCAGCACTCGAGATATATTCAGAGTCAGATAAAAGTGCGTAAAGCGGCAATTGTAGTAAAATTCATGAGGAACGAGGCAGTGCGTTGACTTTTCGCAGCACAACAAGGAGACACGTCTCGGCCAGTGGATCTGGGATTTGGGATTTCGCGTTCGCAGTCTGTGTTTTTTTCACTCGTCTCTTATTGCGGAAGAATTTCAACTATTTGTAAATTAATTGGTCTTGGGCGATGACACTATTCAAGGATTTTGCAGGGCACATTTTGAAAACAAAACATTGAACTCATCGTTGTTCTTTAGACTTGTGCTTCGTTTTCGTTTTCAATTTCAGTTTCAGTTTCGATTTCGATTTCATTATGCGCCGCATCTCCAAGCCCAAGTTGAGGTAAACAACAAATGGGAAATAGATAAAAAAACAAAAATCGCAGCATTTGGGCTTCTAATTGAGTTGGAAAATCTCCGGCGGAGGATGATGAACCTCTGTCCCTCTATGCAAAATGCCAACACGTTCCCCTGCTAACTCGGCACTGATCACTGCAGCGATATGCAAATGATTGCCAAATTGTCGTCGTCAGAAGCCAAAGCTCCCTCTGAGTCTGAGCCCCAAGTGGGTGCTACTGTCAGGGCTAAAGCCCTTTGAGCCAAAGGCCCACAAAGCGGCCCAAAGCAGCCATCCAGCGATTGCCAATCGACGACGGTGGCGGCACCCTAAAAAGGTACCCTTTGGGGGCAGGGGAAAACTAAATACCCTTTCGAAATATTATTGATAGATTTTTTGGTTTAGGAATATCTTGAAGCAAGATATAGAAAAAATGATTAAGTTCTGAAGGGTTAAAGCTATTTTTTAGCATCATTTTTATTTGGTATATTTTTCCTGATAAATTTGTCTAAAAGTGTTCTTTAAAACAATATTTTAAAAATAATACTCATGATTTATATTACAAATTTCTAGGAACTTTAATATTATATACAATTTCAATATTACCATTTCCCTTAACTTAATATCTTTTCAAAATTGTTATGTATCTCAAAAGTTTACCACTTATCTGTCAAAGTATCTTAATGCCTCCTATCTCACAGATCTGAAGGTGCAAATCGCTGGTTATACTTTTGTACTTTTGAATGCCACAAACCGTGTTGCTTGTCTACTATTTTCGGCTGCTAACTGCGATTGCGGTTGTCAAAGTGTTGCTGGTGTTGCAGAAACACTGAACTAAAGAAGATAATGATTTCCAAGATTTTTAACTATCTTAAATAGGTTTAAAACTCAAAAAATAAATTCTTCAGAATTTTGTATTTGAATTTTTTTATTCTGTATTAGTTGTATGTTGTTTTCTGTGTACTTAATAGAGGTTCCCTTTGTTGCCAGCTTGTTTGCGGTTTTGCACTTTGACTGTTAGGTTTATCGAGTGCGGAGTTCAAGTACACTCGCAGTGGAATCGTTTTTTGGGTTCTGACAAATATTTGGCAATTTTGTAATCAAAATTATAGATAAAATCTGATCTCTAGCGAGAGGGTTCTTATAACTAGAAAAGTGAGTAGAAAACTAGATACCTTTCTTTAAGGAAGCGAAATTAGTTCTAATCTAAATTCTATTAAATCAAAAATTTATTTTATATTTAGTCACCTTCAATCTTTTATATATTTTCCTTATTATCATTTCCTCTTAATATTTCTACAACATCACCTTTATTTCCCTGCCAGTTTCTATGAGCAACCCCTCAGCTTTACTCTGTGTTTCTCCTGCCCCATCAGCAGCAGCACATTTGTGGCTCTTGTCCCGTTTTGCATAATTACGACTTGACTGGCTTAATAAATAAGAAAAGTTCACAAATTTCCATTGGGAGACGCAGGCGTTGCTCTAACAAGCATAAAAGCCGCATTTGCATATGCATTTTGTGCGTGAGTGGGCGGCTTTGCAGTTGTTGCTGCCGATGAATCACGCGTGATATTTCGCAGTTGCAGTTGCAGTTTTCAGTTGCAAACTGGGTCTGTGAACTATTGTCTACGCCGGGTACCTTTTGCCGCCGTATTATTCTCTTATTTATCTGCCCCGCCTCCCCCGTTGGACACACCTCCTTCCTTGGAGTACAGTGGACTTTGCACTCCGCCAACGGTTTGACATTTTCATTATGGAAACTCTTTTATTTTTTTCCCTCGATGTGTGGACATGTTTTCTCGCTCTCACTCGATTGCCACCGGCGACGACAAAAGCTGGAATTGCACTTGGAATTTATTTTTTAGATTTTTTTACTAGGTTTTTATTTAAAAAATTTAACTATAAAAAGATGATTAGTTGTGAAAAAATTATTGTGGTACCTTTGAGAGACTTTGAACTGTCTTAGACTGTCAGAAAAATATTGAACTTAAATATATTATAAAAAAACACCCAAATTAAGGAATTTGTTTAAAATTTTTATGAGGTGTTTATAAATGTAAATTTTACATAGTTAAAAAACCTTTTAAATATCTTTATGGTTTAATATTTAGTTATAGTGAAACACTATTTTATATTATTTACTCGCAGTCTTTATTTGATTTTTTGTTTATATATATTTAAATTAAAAATTGGAGAGAAAATTGGATATAAACACCTATTCATTATAAATATTTTATATAAAATACTATAACTTTTCCTTTGTGTACTCTTAAGGGGGTCCGAGGGTACGAAAGGGCGTGGTCTGCCATGGCAGTCACTCAAGCGATTTTCAATGCGTTGACAGTTCAGGTTGTCAATCGTTTTGTGTTGTCTAGTGTAGGTGTTACAACTGTTGACTTGACTTGACTCTGTGCCTTGTGATTAAGCTGTGAAGTGCAATTGAAGGCATTTCAATTGTCGATTGTCAAGACACCAAAAACATTAGCATAGCACTGAAATGGTTCACGGGAATGCGTAGAACTGTCAGGGGAGACTTTTTGGATTGGAAAAACAAACAAGGGGTCGTGACTTTATTATTCAGATAATGTTGTATTATTAACATCTTTATAAATCAGGGATTATTTGTACACATTTATGTATTACTTCTTTATATAATTTGAATAGAAAATCAAAACAAAGGCTGGGCTTTTATAAACTCAAAGCCTTTAAGAAGTTTGAAGAATATTAACTTTAATAAAAACACTCCTCTTTCTTGCTTCTATATATAAATGTTTTTAAGAAATCCTCAATATTTATTTATATTTATTTTAAAATACTTTTTCCTCAGACTTTATAGATATTCCCCTATTTACTGACTGCTTTAACCACATTTTAATCGCTAAAATGCAACTTACAAATTCCCCAAGACTAGTTACTTGCCACAAATCGCCGCCAAAACAACAGCAGGCAGCAAACATTGGCCAAAATAGCACAGAAAAAACAGTCTAACATCAAATTTCAATTATCGCAATGGCAAAAGGAAGCCGGGGAGTAACACCCCACGACCCCGATGAGCAACCTGGGATAAAGGCGGGCGGGCAACTTGAACAAGTGTCTCAGTCTCAGTCTCTAAGTCTCGAGTGGCTTCTTTTGCCAGCTGGAAAAAATGCAAATTCGATCGGCGAGCCACGTCCGTTAAAGTGATTTTCACATGGCCAATTAATGTTTCAATAAACGATATTCTAGCAACAGCGAATTTGTAGCAACAGCAACTGTTGCTGCCGCCGTTTCATGTTGCATCCGAACAACACCGAAAAAACTCCACGCCGGGTGTGTGGTGTGGTGTGGAAAATGTTATGGAAATTGGCTTTTTATGTTTATGAAAACGGCCGCTGAACTGCTGCAGGAGATCGGATTCCCATTTCCATTCCGAATCCGATTTCGACTCCAGTTAATTACTGCCATTTTCCATCGTATTTATGCTCACGCCTCGCTCACGTTTTGGCCATCAGCGAACATCGCGAACGCGTGCAGTGCGTGAAAATGTTTGCTAATTGCCCGTCTTATGGCCAATTTCACTAAATTTGTGGGCGGCGGAGCATATGGGAGTGTTGTTGCTGGAAAATCGAACACAAGTTATGTTATTGTTTCACTAAAATCTTGTTTTTTTGCCAAAGATCCCCCCGAACGGCAGGCGGGCTGTTAGTGTTTTCTGGGGAAGTGTGAATGGCTTTTCCTTGGAAGGTATTTTTTTGTAATGAATGAAAGATGAGAACAATAAGTGTTTGGATTGTGTAAGTGTTCTGTGTTTGATTTTGTAATTAAAGATACTATTTATAGATGCAAAGATCAAAGGGAAATAATATCTCAAAGAGCTGGGTTCTTAGAGCTTAACTTACCAATTTTTTAAGGGTCTAAATGTGTAAGATCAGCAAGAAGCTTCTTAGTCAGCAGTAAGTTTTTATAACAAAATTTTTATATTTGATATCTAAATCATTATCCTCCTCATTATCCTCTTTTCCGTAAGCTCTTTTACCTCCTTCACTTGTGAGAACTTCATTTGTTAACTGGCAAACTTGTGACCATGGGAAGATGCCCACATTCCGGCGGCAACCCAATTTTCGCGGCTGGAAAAACCATATGCACCGGCACCGCCAAGAGCAACAGCAGCAGCAGCAGTTTTCCACCACAATTAAGCTGTCTGCCCTTCCGAAGGCAACCTGTGGTGATGCCGGCAAGGCTGCCGAAAAAGAAGGCAGCCCCCCAATCTATGACTATTTTATATGGCTCGTCGGCCGGCACATTCCACCAGCTCTCCAGCAGCAGCAGCAGATTTTGGCTCTTGGCTGCCACATGCAAATCTGTAAACCCTTTTTTTTTTGTGGGCCACAAACCGGCACTTAGGCTGGCTTTGATTTGAAGTTCGTGTCCCTATGCGAACTCTGGCAAGAGACTGACAAACTGACTGGCTAACACCTTGGTCGTTTCCCATTCCCCTTAGTGATGCACAAGGAGAAAAAAAGGACTTCTTTTTGATATTTTAAATTTGGTGAAGTTCGGTTTAAGTGAATAAATATTTATAGATTTGTTTCTTCAAGGAGAATTTAATTTTTCTTTCATTGAATTCTCTTTAAATTTGAATTATTTACAATGATTAAATTTGGTTCTTTATTTGATCAGTTTTTATTTGTATTTAAGATATTTCTGTATAATATTTATTTATTTCTCTCTGCTGATCCCTCGGCTTGAGTGAGTGATTACAGTTGCTTGGTGGACGGTCGCCCCAACAGGTTACCCATGGGAAATCTTACAAGAGTCGGGGAGAGGAGCCCAATTACCTGTGTACAGGTCCAGGTTCCTCCTGCTGCTGCTCCTGCTGCCGCTGCTGATTTTGATTTTGAAATTTGAACTTGGGGCTAAAGGTAAAAATTGTTTGTCGAGTAATTGCCGCATAACGAGCTGCAGTCGAAGTGGAAGGCAGCTCTGGAGGTAGGTTTTATTTTTTTTCATTGCAAATGTCGAGAGACGAGCCTGCGGGCGAAAACAAAGAATCGGGTTGGCGTGGCACTTTGCTCTGGCTCCGGTTGTTGCACTGGCACTGCGAGAAAATAAGCTTTAGTTTAAGGATTTTTGAATAAAATTACCTGATGAAGAAAGAAACCTCTTTAGGTCACAGAGATCCTTCTGACATACCTAGTACTCGCTTGTTTGTTTCCAGATTATACCTATATCTCATTGGGAATTATAATGAACTGCATAAAGATTTCCCTAAAAACTAAATAATGATTTCTTGAATTTAAAAAAAAGGGTCTTAAAACCCCCTTCCTTCAAATATACAATTTATTATTATTTAATATTTACTTACAACTAAATACAACCCTTGTTCAAATAGCAAATATTATTATGTTAATTACATATTTCTCGCAGTGCCCTTGGCTGTTGCAACTGTTGTGCTGCCCACAACCTTACGTGGCCAGGAGTGCGTTAGAATGGACCAAGTGGTCCACCTCGTCGAGAGGTGAACTCCGCTCCGGTTTGGTTTCGTTTTAGCAGCACAAAACCAACGCCCCAGCCAAAGTCGTGCAAATACCAGAAACTGCAAACTGCAAAACAGCAAAACTGCAAAAGCTGCGGCAAAGCCAAGCGAATGATAGCCAGCGTCAGGTGCATTTCCATCAGCGATAATGCCATGTTGCGGTGTTGTTGCTGTGGCATCGATTGCGGAAAACTTGCAACAGGCTGCGGCTGCGGCTGGAGCAGCAGCAGCAGCAAGTATCGCAGTTGCCAGATCACCGAGAGAGCTGGGGCCAACAATTGTCTGAAATTTTCGTTTTCCACTCCGACTCCCAGCTCCGACTCCAACTCCGATTCCGATTCAGACTGTGTGAGGCATATTATTTGCACTTTATTATCACGTTAGCCAAATGAGCGAAACGTGCAGATCACCGGGGATTGTGGCGGTGGCTGTGCGGGAAGCACACTCCACCTTTGACCTTTCCAGGTGGGTGATAGATAGACCAGGGCTACCTTACCTTAACTTACCTTACTTTAGCCTGTCTCTGGCTGGGTCCACTCTAATAAAGAGAATGGAGGCGGAGGTGCTGCCACGTGGGCGTGGCTGGGGCGAGGGCGTGTGCCATAATATATCCAAAAAGCATGAAAACATTTGGCAACTGGAAAAACGGAATCTGGTTATCTGGCCAAAAATCTCTTCGAGGCATTTCACATTAGTCTACGTTTCCACCTGGCCAGCAGCAGCAGCAGCAGCGAACTTTTGGTTTTCATTAATGCCGGTCAGTCATTTATTACAGCTTCGATTTCATTTTGGCCATTGTGGCATATAAATTACAATTATTTGGGTTACGAGGGTCATGTGGGGGCCCAACTAATCGGTTTCAAGTGCTGTAAATAGCCGCAAGATGGGAAGTTATCTAATCATTATTCCACTTGTTGCTTATAAATAATAATAATAATTATTATAACTTTAATAAGCCTCAATTGAATCAAATTAAATTAAAGTTAAAATATAATTTCATAAACTGCTAACTACCTTTTCTTTACCTTTTAATTTTCGCTTGCATTTCGTTACACAATTTCCCACAGTAAGCACATGGCCAGGGGGATTCCCTAAGAGTCAGCTGTTACCTCTCAACCCACTGATACAAATTTTCCCGCCCACTCAACTGGGGCTTTCCACGCCCGCCGTCAGCTGTTGCTATTGCTGTTCACACGGCCACATTCACATTTTTCCACTATACAGCCGGAGAGCTACATTCCCTCACGCATTTGGGATTTTTGCCATCAATCATTATATTTGTCCCTGAAATCAAACGCAAAAAGCATCCTGTTGAACCGGCAATCAGGAAAAGGACGAAGGCAACGCACATCCGGTTCAACATTCCAAAGAGCAGGACAAAGCGAGTGTTTAGAGCGGGATGCGAGAGCATTGAGTGAGAGTGAAAGTAAGGTCAGGACGAAATAATATGCGAGGATTCTTCAAATGCGAGAGTCCTTGAGTCACAAAGAGAATAAAGAGAGGAATGTAGGTTGTAGTGAGGAAAATGGACTTGAAGATACTCTGTAAATTTTATAGTAAATTTTAAAAACAACAGAGATAATTCGAAGGATTTATAAGTACCTTCAGGATACAGGAAGTATTATAGAGATTAACTTAATCCTTAGTAATACTTGCAAGATCATGTTTATATTTGGTCTGTAGGATTTATAATTTTGTATTAATAATAACTATGAGTATAAGCAATATACTATCCCTCTCTCTCATTACAGGGTATTTACAGGACATCAGAGAGCAAAAGAGAGACATCGCGCAGCTGCTGTTGTCCTGGCAACTAAGGGTTGATACACTCTCCAACTCGCTCAGCGGCAGTCTCTCTTTTGCCGCTATATCATCCCCTAGGACACATCCTGAATCCGCTGTTCGCCTGGTCGACGAAGGCGCCAAAATTCAACATTTTCACTTGTATGCGTGGCTCGCTAAATTTTTAAATCGAAATCAAAGGGGAATGGGTATGCGGGCGGCTGAAGGACATGCCCGATGAGTGGTGGATTCGGAGTTGCTCACTTGAGCTGCAGCCTCCATCGACTCACTCCCCCGGAAAGTGACTCCTTGGGATAATCCTATTTGCGGCGTTTTTTCTCGTACTTGTTGGGTGTTTTTTTTTTTTTGCTGCTGCTGTGCCTTGTAGCTTGAACAAATGTTAGCCGGGATTTAAATTTCATACATTTTTTATATGCGTGGGAGAGAGAAGATTGGCTCAAGTGCACGACATAGCGTAGATTTTACTTCTCAAATGTAATGGGAGAGCAGAAATGGCCGCAGCCTGCAAATAGTCGGATGTGCCGCCCAGCTCACCACCCCCTTTTCACCCACCGACCTTGGGCCATGGCCGCCGCACACAGACGCAGCACACATCACATTATCACAGCGACACGCATTTTAGGCTAACAGGCAACCAAAGCGGCCAACAGCATCACGCGTACTAAACTAGCGCCGGATTCTGTTGGCCATCCTGGAGGATGGAGGATGCGAACCTCCCCGAAATACCAAATTACCACACTAACCACCCGGTGTCCTCTGAAAAAATGTGTGTACACACACTTTCTCTATACGCACACGCGCGAATATTCAACTAATGCTCCCAGGATATGGGGGGTCCTGTGGAGTCGGAGAGCACACACACACACACAGACACGCAGCAGGGATGCGAGTTGCGGATGGTGTAGAAAGCGAAGCAGAGCCGCAGAATTTCCCAGAAGGCGAATGCGCGTATTCCCGATTTTCAATGATTTAGAAGGGGAGCAACAGAGTCGGTAGAAGGATACCACTTGAATAGGTTCATAAATAAAATTTAATAAATAATAATAAAATAATTATTTTATTATAAAAAATAAGGTAAGACCAAGGCCTACAGAGAGAGCAAGGATAACACCACTTACTCCTGCAAATTAATTGAGAGTAATATATTTATAAGTCTTATATTGCCAAATTAATTAACTATACTTTTATTTATTCATTAGCCAAATTGATACTTATTAAAATTAATTTAATTGTAGTCTATTTCCTAAATAAAAGGATATTTACTTTAAAGGTCAATTAAATAGTATTCTTGCTAACGAAATTATTTATAGCCGCAAAATAATCATTTTTGATTATTAAATCTTTAAAAATGGAAATGTAATGTTCTGTCTTATTTAACATTACATGTAGCTTAATTATTTTAAATAAATCAAATAAATTAAAAATAATATTTTATTAAACTTCAAATATAGAATATAACAATAATATTTATATGTTAATGGAACTTACGAATTAACTTTTAACTAATTTGATAGCGTAGTCAGTAATTGGTCCGGAGTTTAGCATGATGTTAATTCATAGAGTTAGGTTTCAAAATATTCTTAAAGGTTTATAAAAATAAAAACAAATTATTAAAGCTTAAACATTTAATTCACAGTATAAATAAGATCAATATAAATAAATCCCTTCCATATTAAGTAACTTCCCAAGTTGCATCCTTATCAAAAGTACCATCACTCCCCGCCTAATCCCCCGTCCATTCCAGGGTACTTTCTGCGATGTGGAACCTACAGCTGTCATAATTTCTGCTTGGTGGGTGGACGTGTGACATTCATTGCAAATGTCAGAGCGGGAGGGGCTCACTTTCACCGACACAGAGAGCCAGAGTGGAGAGCCAGTGCATCTCCGACTCCGGCTCCGGCTCCGGCTCCGACTCCGCTGGCCAACTATCGGCTAACGGGCACCCAGGAAGCACTCAGTGTTTCTGCTCCCACTTTCCAGGTATTATTCCTTCCCGCTGCGGCGTCACGCGTTTTCCGCTGTGCGCATCGATTTTCACACGCCTCTTGGGAAATGATAAGAATGCCAAAAGTTCCAGGCAAGCATAAGCGTGCGCAGTTGGATGCTGCCAGCTCTGGTATCCCTTGGTATCCCCCCGAATCCTTGGTATCCCGATGTTGGGGCAGGTTATGACGGAGGGCTCAGCGCCTGTTCCCGGCACACTGAACACCATCGATCGATGGAATTTTCTTTATACATACGTACGTCCTGTGATAAGAGTGCGTGGGAAAAGCAGCCAAGGTCGTTGTCGGTGGGTGTGTATACTGTACATGCGTTGGGTATATGTACATATACATTAAATAGTGAAAAAAAGAGCTTTGGTCTGATAAGGAGGTGATAAGGTGGAGTGCCACTTGAGATATAATATGGTTTGCAGTCAAGGATAGGGATTATATAACAAGTAGCGTGAAATGTTTAATGGGATTAACGATTTAATTATTTTAACAATGATTTAATAATATCGTTTTATAGTAAATGCAATAAATTAGATTCTTTAAATCTTTATTTTTTTTAATTTTCTTTTTTATCCCAAAAATAAATAGAATATTTATTCTCCCCTTAAAATATACTCCGAAAATAAACAAGGCATTCATCTGCATCTAGAGAGCACTTTCCTTGGAGATCTTCCTCCAGCTCCATGGATGAACCTGATATGCCTGTGCTTATGACATTAAATCCGTTACAAACTCGTGAACTGTCTGGACTGGTGGAACTTGTGCTGCCGGAAAATAGATTTCAGGCAACCTGGCCCAGAGTTCGTGACATGGCATCAACAGTTTGTCATTAAACATTTCGACAATAATTTGCTTTGTGCTCGCATTTATATATAAAGTCAGTTTATTCCTTTGATTTGACTTCCCGAATTGTAACAGTAGACGACATCGGCGACCTGGACGCGGTCTAAAAATTGTTATGGCAGGTAATTTACATAAAAGATAAGTGGGTCCATGCCCGGGCACTGCACAATTATTATGGGACCTGTCTATTGTGCCCAGATAGTTGTCGGGGGAAACTCAGATACAGATTCAGAGGCCCCAACCACGATCTTTCTTCCACGCTTTTGTTATTGCCAACAAATATGCGCTGCCTTTGTAATATTATCTACTTTTTTGCTCTTTTCTCAAGAGCTGAGAATGCTCTTGGTGACTTCCTAAAGGCATTAAAGGCATCAAGACTTGTCGCTGTACGTTTTTGTTATGCAAATACTGTTCAGGTTGCGTATACGACGTGTGTAGCCATAAGGCGGGCAAAGTGTGAAAAAGGTGATGGGAAAAGGGAATATATAAGGAGATATTTGTTGAGGGAATATTTTTACGAAGTTGGAAATGTATTTAAATTGAATTTGTACTCTTGGAATATATTTTAATTAATTTATTGGGAGTTTAAAAAATATTTAAGTAAGGAAAATGTGAAATTTCCCTCAAGAATAGTAATATGTTTCAAATTAATGATTAAATCACTCCTTAAGACCCGATATTTCCTATATTTTTTACACAGAACAATACTTTTATCCCTAGTGTGAACTCTAGACGCCAAAGGTCCCTGAGTTTTCTGTTTTTATATTTTTTTCCAGACAATAACCTGGCAGCCCTGACCCGCTTAGTTAGCGTTATCGACATCGTCGTCGCTCCTTCGCTCGTCGTTTTGCCAATAAAACAAATTAAAGCCAGCAATTGACGGCGGTTAGGACCTGAAGCTACTTGCCTTGAAAAGCGGCGGTTACAATGGATTTTCTTGGATTTCTAACCGATACCGCCGAGCCGCTCGCCTGACTCTCCGACTCCGACTCCGACTCCGACTAAGAGCCTTATCAGGCGCCCGAAATCGATGGCGCGACCATTTGGCAATAATATTTTGCAGTACTTAGTAACCGCAATTGTTCGCCTGCAGTTGCATTTACCGCATTTCCAGTTGCATTTGCATTCTGCGTCCGCCTGCCTGACAGTGAATAATTTGCCATTTGCCTTCGATTCTGCGTTCCGTTTGCCGCGTTTAATTCGGCCTAATGACTTGGAAAAGCGCAAAGTTGAGCCCTTGGCGGCAGTCAAACTTAAACAAAGCCAAAAAAATAGGAGTTGGGGGGATTTAAAATCACCTAATGAGGTAATGGGGGAAAAACAAACTTACATAATTGGAGGCTAAGTGTTGCATTAGGAAATTTTATTAAAGGAATGAATAATATTTAATGGTAATTTTAAGAAATTAAAAACAAAGGAAATTTAAGAGTTTAGATACTGTACTTTCATAAAAGTTCCTTTAAGATCTACTTTTTATTTAAAAGACGATTCCAAGTCACCTTCATCTGGGTCATTCCACCATACGCTCCACTTTCGCTTTCGCTGAGGAAACTCTTCAGAGAATTCCAAGAAATGGTTTGACAATTCAGCCACTTACCTTATCACCTGAGGCTTTCAGACAGATTTCAAAGGAACTCGATTTACATGGCGTATTAATGACTTCTTTGTAAGTCGAGTGGCGGTTTTTTTTGGGGATAAGGTCAGCCTTACAGATGATGGCTTACAGATCCCAGATCACGTAGTCTCCTATGGATGCAGTTTTCCCTTAAGCAGATGAGCGGAAAAGAAGAACTTTCGACAGCGATGATTTCATCAGTTTCATCAGCCAAAAAATATGCAAATGGATCGATCGCATGCATAGTAAGCGGCGCGGTTGGCAATTGAAAGCGATTATCGATGCGGCTAAAAATAATGCAAATCGAGTCGGACGATCCGTAGATCATGCGATCCGATGCGATGCGATGTGGTGCCATGCGATTCAGTCCCGGGAAGAGTCATTGTGCCGCGAACTATTGCAGTACAAACGCTTGGGTTTAACCCTGCCCAGCGGCTTAACCCCCCAATGCCCTGAGCTGTCGCAGAGTGCAATGCTCCAAGCCAGGGTCCAGTTCAAAATCCAATTTCAGGTACAGATTTTCTTTGAAAACTTGTCACACACTCAAAAAAGAAATAGAAATATTTTTAAAAACTTTTCACGCAAACAAAAATTGTTTGACAATTTTTATAAATATGTAGAAAATATGTGGTTAGAAAAATTTAATATGAATACAAGGTAAAAAATTGTAAGGGATCTAAAAATCTTTCTTTATATAATTTATATAATTTCTGGACTTTTACAGAATTCTTGGAAAATGGTTGACTTTATCTTTACATAAATCATAAATAAACGAGAATAAAAAGTAATTAAAATTATATTTTGAATGCTTAACTTTTGTGGAAAAACTTTTTAGAAATTGAAAGCTATATTTTCATTAAAAATTATATCTTTTTGACGATTGAAACCTATAGTATAAGCCTCAATTTGGAGTAGTAGCTTTTTTGATAAATTTTCTGAAAATCCCTATATATTTCTTTCTCAAACAATTGTTCTAATTTTAATATTATTTTTATTTATTATAGTATTTACTTTAAATTAAATTCCTTTAAAATTTCTTACAATTTCTTTCCATGATATCTTTGTTTAAAATTCAATTCAATTATTGCGATTTGAAAATACATCTGAAAACATTTATTTATTTATTGTGTAGCACCCTTGAACTTGTCGTGAACTCTGCGGGTGTATTCTATCCAATTTTTTAATGGGGGCTGGGGCCTAATTTATGCCGCTTTTTAGGTATTCTAAAATCAAGTCGCGTAATCAATGCATTCGTCTGCCTGCAGACTTGTTCCAGTGCCGCTCCAAAATGTGTGTCATATATGCATGAGATTTTTGGCGCCTGATTTCTGGCATACGAAATCTAGATTTCAATGCAAATCCTAATGCAGAGATCTCGAAAGGTGCCAGCAAGTCGGCGAAATTCCTTTAATGCGCCACAGAACACATCGAGTTTGAGTGCGGTTCAACGCTTGACATTGACATGTGCCAAGGTTCGCTTAATATAAATTCAATATAAATACACTGAACTTAAAAACATTTAAAAGTATAAAAAAAACACTTAATAAATTTTTTTAAATTAAATATTGAACATAATAACAGAACATAAATATATAAAAATCTATCTCACGAATATTTGGTAATTATACCAATGAATTACAATCCCCTTTTAATAAGGGTTTGTTTTCATATAAGTAAAGTCATGAAGTTAAGTTACTTTTTGAGGGAAAAACTGTTTAAATTTCCTATATTTTCCTGCATTGGAAACCCAGAGATTCTAGTAGCTTCTCCCCTGTTTGTGAATCTCTACCAAATGGCTCGCGTTTAGCGCCATACGGGCGCAGCATGCCAAAAAATCCTCTGTTTGGGTTGATTTCTCGCATTGAGGTGTTTTGTTGGCCAACGCCAAACATGTGCTGGCCACATGCCCCGTTTGAGTCCCATTTCCTTAGCAAATCTCAAGCCTGTCCGGGCGTAGGTGTGAACAGTTTGAGGAGTTGGCCAGCAGCGTTATCTACACAGGGAAAAACATATGACAAAATCAACGCCAACAGTTTTATTAGGGAAATCTTACCCAAGATCAGTTAAAGAAATGTTAGATATTTTTAACAAATATTAACAACTAATGCATTTTTTACAAAAATCTTCAAGTATTATGGCCTACTTATAATTTTAACAATTAATTTAAAATGCTATTTAATATATATTAAAATAATTACTACAAAAGTTATGGTTAATAATTAATATTTCCCTATACTTCTTCATGAAAATTACTTCATTTATAATAGTAATTTTTTTTCTTGTGCACAATTAAAGGGATACGATAATTGGACAACAGTTTCCTTGTTTCCTTGAAGTTCCACGTTCGGTTCCCTCTCACCTCGATGCTACCTTCGACTTCGCTGGGCTCTCCGCTTTCCTAGGAGGGAGTTCTCCTGGGCCTCGCTGCGCCTCACACATGGCGGAACTCCAACAGCGGAGCTGGAAAAACAAACAGGACTGGCAAACAGGACACATGTGTGACCAGACGACGACGACCAGTCTGGCTCGTACCAGAGCACGTACTATGCGTAGGTGCGAGTCCTTGAATTCCCAATACCATTCCCATTCTCATACCCATACCCGTGTCCCCTGTCCCGTTCCCATGCCAATTCCCACATCCTTGTTGTGCCACATGATGATGGTCCGTGTGCTTTTCCCGTAGCGCCAGGCGTGTCCAAATGTTTTGTTCAGGGATTCCTCAAGGCAATAGATCTCAGGACACATTACGAAAATGAGACGGCGCTCGCAAACTGAAAAAAAGGAAGAAAAACACGAGCCAAAGTTACATATGCTGGAAACTAGAGAGAGAGAAGAAATTTCCATCCTGGCTGAAAAGGGATTTCCTTGTGGGCCACGTTTTCCCACGATTTTATAACTAGTCGAGCCCAGTTCCCGGCCATGTTCCATGTGTGATGGGAATATCGGCTGCGCCCTTGGTTTTTTGCCTCGCAGGGGAAAACTCTCGGGAACAGTCGAGACTCTGATTTTCCCGCGGACATGTGGCCAGTAGCTAAATGGCCGGAGCACTGCGGTCATTTCGAGTGGACAGGTTGTAAAGAGGGCACACCCCCGGCCGAGGCGACCCCTGACCTGCCTCACTGCCACTTGACTCTATGCGCCGGCGCAGGCGCAACCGCAGGTAAGCACACCGCTGACAGGTAAACATTTGCCAATATCTCACGCTGTCCGCTGACACGTGACCGGTTCAGGTGATCATCATGGTGATTGTGATCCTGCATCCTGGATTCAGGCAAGTGTGAAACTACCGGCTACCTGTAAAAGACCATAGCGAATGGTAATGAGACAAGTCAACATCTTGGAGAACGTTTGACCAATCAACGTAAAGGATCACTAACTTAAAATAATATGATTTCAGTAATTAATATTTTCCTAATTAATAAAATATATAATAAACAGTGATAGTTTCCTTATCAATAAACAAATCTTTATCCATCTATTTGTCAGACTTACAGTATTCTGAAAATAATATTTAAAGTTAAATAAATATGTAAGCACACATTTATTTTCGACATTTTATTGAATTTTTAATAATTTTATATGCTGTATTTTTTTTACAAAACTTTTAATCACACACATATTCTGTTCTAATTATACTTTTAGCTAAAAAAACTTGACACAAAAACTATAATTTAAGCAGAGGCATTGGCCTGCCGAACACCGGAAAATGCAAAGTCCGGCGAGGAATCCACAGTTGGCGGCGCCACATTCCGGAAATGATCCGCCGACAGGCGTGTGGAAAGGATACCAACGCCCTCTATAAGACTCAGCATGGTGGCCCCAATGAGGGCACTCATGGCCATGGCTGCCATGCCTTTCCTGGCGGACAGGACGCCACCGGTAACGGCTCCACTCACTATCGAGTTCCACGGATCCTCCTTCTGCCGCATATACACCAGACTGCAATCCACGACGCTAAAGATGACGCCCCAAGCCGCAAAATTTCCGGCTATGCCCGGTGACTTGACCTTCACGGCCGCGATGCTTCCGGCAAACCGCCGCCCGATGCCTTGCGGCGCGTTCCGGAAGCCCTTCATGGCCTGGAAGATCCCACCACCGATGCAGCCCATGGCGAAGGCGCCACCACAGTCGTCCACAATGCGCTGGGGACACGGCTCTCGGGAGTAGTCCTCCATCCTGAAGGAGGATCTCTGGCCAAAATGTTAAGCAGGAAAAACTATAACTAAATTTAATACAAAGAAAGTCCTTTTAATGGGTCTATGTTTGGGGTTAACTGAGGCTGAATGTGGTTTATGATACACAGATTCGAGTAAATAAATGGGAGACAGTCGAGTGACAGTTCTTAGCTTACTTAGGAACTTAAAAGTATATATTAAATTCATTTTCAAGCGCATAATCACAGGTTGCAAGTTGTACTTAATTCTATTTGAATACCCTCGAAATCCCTTACCATACAGCAAATAAAGCCGCACGTGGATCGGCAATCAGCAAGCAGATATGGGGACAGGGATCTCCTCCACAGTAGGCACAAAAAGGTTAAATAGCACAAATGTCGGTCCGTAGTTAAACATAAAATTTACAGCCGCAGCTGGGCGACTTTGGATGAGGCTTCCCGAAGTGGGGAGTGGGGAGTGGACCGTGGGTAGGGGCATTTCCAAAGACGCAATTCCTACAAAAGGCAGACACGGTGGGAAACGGAAACAATGAGACCGATTGTCGTCGAACGATAAAAACCCAGCCAGACCGGACTCACTCCAGAAAGAAGTCCAGAGACTCGTAAGGGGAAAGGGAAGCTTTATACGATTGCATGCATAATTATCACGCGAGCATAATCGGAGTTTTGAAACCGCCGCAACTGTGTTTGCTCGGGGGGTTCGTCGGACCCCGATTTGTATCTGTATCTCCGCGCAACAAGGTGTCAGACAGCAGTGACAAATGAAAGTGAAACCCCGATCAAAGCTGAAAAATCGATGAAGATGAGGCTTAAGGTTGAGGTTTGAGGGGCCACCTGGACACACACGTAGCGCCGGGCCATTGTCTCAGGACTCGCGTCAACTTGACATGTAAATCGTTAGAACTCGTTGCACTCGATTGATTGCTCTCACTCCTTGGAAACTACTGGTGTCACCTACAGATAAAGGGGCAACTATGCCCAGAGATCATTAGTCAGGAAATCGCCCCCAGATAGAGCCTTGTATAATTTGTTATGGTAAGTACTGGGCACATTGTGTTTTCTAAGGGATTTCCAATGAAATCTTCATTTTCCCTCCTAATTGTTGTCGCTTATAAATTATTGAGTTCGGATCAGATTGGATTGGAATGGATTCGAGTGGTGTTAATGTGGGCACATTATGCGAGTTCACTTAAAGGATTGGCAATTCCTGTGAAGGACGCTACTTGGTTAGGGGTTTCCCACGAATTCGGGAGTTTCTAGACGGATATTTTCCTGGGAAATCACAGGCCAACTGGTAAGTCTGATGGGAATTCGATTTTTATAGAGAGAATTGGATTTTATAACACAACTAATGGTATTTATATTTAAATTGAAATTAAAGCTGGAAATTTAATAAAAGTTTAACGTTATTTTATTAATATTTTGTTGTTTTCTTTTCTTTGTTTAAGTTTAAATAATAAGATCAGCACGCATCATTTATTTAATAAAATTAAACCAATAATATAGCACACATAGCTTTGTTTTCCCATCTGCATCTTTATAATAAACTGTAAATATTCCTTAAATAAATACATACTTCCCGTAATTACCATATAGAAATTCTGCAAAGATCCTCAATCCTCCGATATATCCTTCACTGGCTCCGTTAATTCTAGGACGCTAAGACGCCGCTGGTGCTCCTGGGCAGCTGTGACGCAACTCTCGGTATCCATATTCTCCGGCAATATGCATCTGCATAACGTCCCATAACAAAGGAAATCAAAAACGGAACTCATTTGCAGACTCGAGACGAATCCCTGCACATGCCAAAACGCCAGCGAGGATAACAAAGCGGCGAAACAATTGCGGTTGCATTACCCCAGAAGTCCAATTCAAATTCCGACGGCATTCACAGGACACACAGCCTCCAGTCGGGCAATGAAATTCACAATTCGGAATCAAAGAGCAGGCCAGGAGGAGTCGACAAAGGATGTGGCCCAGGTAGGGCCCGGCATGCCGCCAAAAATTACAAAAAAAAATGCTGAAATATCTTGAACGGTGCACTATTGTTGTGTCCTGTGCCCTGGCTGTGATTACTCGTACTCCGATGACGATCATGAATGTGAAGACTTCCCTACACTTGGAGAAGATTCGGGGAGAATGGGGATAAATATGTGAATTCGAAATGAATTTAAGATTAATTTAACATTTAAATTTAAAAGGATAATATAAATATTTATATAGAAATATAAATATAATAATGGATTAACCAATTTGTAGACCTTTTATGTTTTTTATTTAGTGGATTTATAATTTTCAAGGTTGTTATCTATAATATTTTGTATTAAATATTATAAAATTTGGAAGGATAATGTTTGTTTCTTGTCACATTGTTTGTTTGTTTCTCCATATATGTTCTAAAAATAATTTTCAATTTAAGTATCCTTTCCAACTTGATTGATTTGCAATAATAATATATTTTTTATGGTGTACTGATGATCTTCCCCTCCTTTGGCACTCGCTATTGTGCGCCCGCAGATGCAAGTCAACGTCCGAATCCGTTTTTTTTTTTTGGTCCTTTTTGGCTGAGGGCAAACAGATGCACGTCTTGCCAAAACCCAAAAATAACTGAAAAGTGGAAATCAGAAAACCCAAGCCAGGACGAAGACGCGCCAAAGGAGAAGAATCCGGGGCTGAGCTGCAGCTGTCAATGCCAAGCCACCAACGCGCCACCCTCGAGTTGACAATATTTCCAGCACCGATTTGTGATTCCAGAGTCCTGAGTCCTGATTTGTGCTGCCTGCGCAGATGCAGATGCCCCGATGTCCTTTGGGTTTCCTTGGCCGCCTTCGCATTGTTGTTGGCCGTTCACCCGCCCGCCCGGTGCAATGATTTCTTCTCCTCGACGGCTTTTTGTGTTTTTGTGCGGGTTTTTTTTTTTTGCAGGCTGCCAGAGGAGCCTGGCTCCGAGGTCCTGTCACAAGGTGTTGGAAATGCTGTTAATAGGGGAGTTCCTTCGGCCTGACCTGGCATAACTTGGTGTGTGGCTGGGCAGGGACGATAGATGTCCAATATATCAAGATTATTGAAGTTTCTTAAGGAAGTCTTCCTAAGGAAGTGTTCCTTTTTAGAGATTTTCTATCATTTAATGGAGAAATGGGGCAGTTGACATTTGCGGAATATAAAAGAAAATATTTAAATAGCTAAGAAACTTTAAAAAATATAATCCAAGGTATAGAAATATTTTAATTGTCTTTAAACCCTTCTTTGAAATATAGTAAACACATTTTAAAAGAGTCTTTAATATATCTTTTGGCTTATTGTAAGGGGAAATATTTCCTTTCATTGAAAAATTTTTAATGATATCCTTAACCCCTACTACAACCGGAACAGCTCTCCCTCTTTTTTAATGGAACCCATAATCACCGCAACAGAATTAAAAATATTTACACACTTCATTTAGGAGACACGTGTAATAGGCTAAACAGAGTGTTTAGGAGCCGGACACACGCGATGTCCTGTAATCAGCTTAGCCGGCGAAGGATAATGGAAAGTGGGGGCAATGATGACGACAGAACGCTGACAACAGGACTCGTAATGCCGGCACTGCATTGACAGGATAACGAAGCGTGAATAGGCACGAAACCTGCGCGAATAAAGGCCGGATCATGGAGGTTTCGAAGGGGGAATCGAAGCCGGGATCGGAGTCAAGGCAGCTGCCACAAGTGCAGGACTTGCGACAATAGAGGATATACTTTTTTTGGGGGTCTGTCTCGGCAGTCGGCAATCGGGGGTCGGGGGTCATTCACTGCTCGGCGAGGACAATGGGCCACAGGTAGCGATGGAACCCGCACATAATCGCCGACAGATACGGCCAGGTGATCCAACTTTTTGATTTCTTCTGGCTAAAGGACATTGATACGCCGGCATCGGCATCAGAGTCTGGATTCCTGGAAGCAATTCCTTTCGCTGGCTTTTCAAAACATTTACTCCACTGTTCACCCATTGTGGCCCCGGGATCTCTATTGATTGTGCAACACAGCCCGTGGCAGTCCGTGATTTTCCCTGCTTCTCCGATCTTCGATTTATGGATCGCAGCTCCTTTGTGTCGTGCCAAAAAAAAAAAAGAGAAAAGGAGAAGCCCAAAACAACAACAACGGGAGCTGCAGTCCTGCGATCCTGACCCGGGGGTAGTACAGTAATCAACAATTCATTGTCAACGAGATCACACATCGTATATCTTGGGCCATAGTTTGTTTTCTTTGGTGGCATCGGTTCTTTCTTTTCTCTCCCCCCTCTCTTGGTTTCTACTTTTATTTTTTTGCAAAAGGTGCACCGGGTCCAGGTGAGCCCAAGATGCGAGTACTGTTAGGTTATGATGGAACCCAGGCAGGGGTTTGATTTATAGAAAACACACAGACTTGAAAGCTGTGAAAACAGTTATGGGAGAACATGGAATTGGGGGAAAGATTCTATAATATAGATGAGATGGAAGTATAGTGATTAGATAGTATAAATGAGTTGCTTAAATTATTTATTTTGAGTTATCTAAAGTGTGTATTGAATAAGAGTTAAAGCATCTTATATGGTAATTATTTTGGAATTAATAGAAATAAAGCATTTTTGCAGTGATTTTGGTATTTAATATCACATATTCAATTTTAACATTATCTGTATTTTTCATAATTCATAATTTTCCTCCTTTACGATCTCTTCCCCTCTTGCACATCCAATTATTTTTGCACGAGTTTCGCCTTAGGCTCCTCTAGACACTATACCAAGCGAACCCTAAAGAGATCCTTGTGTTCCTTGACAATAAAGACAGCTACAACAAAATAGGAGAGCACAAGGTGCAAAAATGGGACGGGCCCATTGTCAGCTAAAAATCAGCAACAACAACAAGAACTGCACAAGGAAAATCGGAAAATCGCTCGATGCCGAGCAACAGCACCTGCAGAAATCCCGAGGGAGTCGGGGAAAAAGCAAATGCAACCCCGAAAGGGTTTTCCCCACTCTATGCATGAATGAATCGAGCGGAAAACTCTCATCTCATCCGAAATTATCATCTACCTAATGCTAATGAGCGGGGTTGGCCCGCCTGGGATTTTCGCGATTACCTGTACTCCTGTACAAGTGCGGGTTTTCCATGAGAGTGAATGGAGGAATCGTCGGGTTATCCGGCGATGTCCTGCCGGCAATTCCGCGGCGATCTCAGCGCGGTGATCATTAGGTAGGTGCCTGGATGTGTCATGGCCGTTAATTGCGCGGAATAACACACGTAATAACCGAGGTGAGCGGGATGACCCACCAGGTAGGATGGGATGTTTATAGGTATGTCCGATCCCAGGACATATAGAGAAAACCCCCAGACATTTTTCCCGTGTTCCCGTGTTTTGCTTGAGTTTCGCTGACTGCGTAATTGGATAAGCTGGGAAATTACTTTAAATCCGCCGCTGATCCACATCCGGAGCGACGGCGAGGGAAATCCATTGCAGGGAAACACGAAATGGAAATGCGGCTGGGTTATTGGCTCGACATTTCCCACTTTGCCATCACACCCCTCTGCCATTGGCCAGGATCGCGGGGAATTGGAATTTCGCGTTGGAATTTTTTGTCACCTCTTGGGTTTATCAAAACTTTTGGGTTTGCTCGCCCGATCGCACTCCGATCGCCACGGTTTTTTCGCCCTCGCATTTTCCCACCGATAGCACATTCTCGCCTGGTTTTTTTTTTGATGGCCGGGAAATCGGAGGACTTGCTGCTAGGCAATGCGGGCTTGGGCTGTTTTTCCGGGCACAAAGTCTGGGGAGTGGGAGGTGGGAAAGTTTCACGCCAGCGGTGTCGGAGGGGTAGCAGAAAAGTCTGGAGGGAAGGTGGGAAAGTTGTGTGCACGATCGAGTCAAAGATCAGGGGAGTTTGAAAGCGTTCTGGGAGGAAAATGTACAGGGTACAGTTGGAGGTTTGGAATAACTATTCTTTTAGGTTTTAATTTTTGTAACTAATACTTTAATAAACTTATTATTAGGTTTGTTTTTTAAGAATAATAGTTTTGACTGTTAAAAGTATTAATTAGAATTTTGAAAATTGTAAGTTATTTATTAAAGCAATTTATTGCCTTATTAGCCTCGAATTTATACCTTGATATCCTTGATTTGTTTAAGCATTTAAATCAGCTCTAAAACATATTAAAATTTAAATAAAATAATATAAATAAATTACTCTTTGAATAAGTTACAAACAATAATTCACTCCACTATAAGTTCACATGTATAAATTGCTTTTAATTGTTTTTTATGCATGTTTCTATGTTAAAAATGAAGTCATAAACAGACATTGATCTGCTTTAAAAATGGCGTGGGAAAAGGAAAAAGGTCAAAGGTAAGTTAACAAGAGATTAGATAGTTTCCCGCCAGTTCCTTTCTGAGAAAAATCGTGATGGAAATCTGTCCCCGAGAAAGTTTCTTTCGGAAACTCCCATTTATCGCTGGCAATGAGCCACTGGAGATGATCCATAAGTCAGTGGAAAGTGCACCCCAGAGCTGACACACTTGGTGCTTGGAATTCGGCTCATTATCAGTGCTATTTCTGGAGCACCTTTGGCGGTGCCGATGCCAAGGTGTCAGTTTTGTCAGTCCAAGTCGCTCAGGTTCAACTCCCCCCTGAATTAGGAGCCGCGGCAGATGTACTCGAAGCACTCGATCTAAGTGCAGAAACCACCCCCGGTGAGTATGCACTGAGAATTAAATATATATGGAATTTAAAGGGAATTTAAGTAAATTTTTGTTTGTATTAGGAAGTAAGATGGTTTAGGTGGATAGATATCTTTAGCATATATTTAGTTATTGCTTTCGTTTGAGGTAAGAAATGTAATAATGTTTCGTATTATACTATATGTTTTGAGCTATCAAATTATATCTATATCTCTAATGTTAAAATCTCATCTTATTTACCAAAATACTATTCCCGAGTTTTAATCTCATACTTTGAGTCCAGTGGTGTCCTTATAAAACTGTAAATTATTTATATTACATTTTAAAATATTTTATTAATTTAAAGATAGAATGTTAACATTTCTAAGTGAGATATTTTCAAGAGAATTTATAGAAAAGGGATGTATAAATAAATAAAAAAGAATATATTAATCAGGTAAATAAAATGATAGGTAAAGGGAAAACTTCTGATTTTATAAGATATTTTATGCTAATTTGTTTTGTTTTCAGAACATTTTATATCTATAGTTTTGGAATCTTTTTTAAGACTAAAACAGAAGAGATTTTCTTAAAAAAGGAGTATTTTAGGGATTCAACGTTAAATAACTATTAGGTTTACGTACCTCACTTTAATTTTTATATATCTTCCTACTTTGCTTTTTGAATTATCTTCGAATTTAAAATCTACAAGATAATACAGAATCATTAAATATATATCCTTAAAAAGATAGTTTATCCCCTAATACTTTCCACCGTGTACTCGTCCAATTTGACTCGTGCTTAAAAATAGAAAATTACTTAGGGGAGGCGCTGGAGGTAGACATAACTTGCATTCCGGACCTGCAGGAGTTATGGCAGGAGGGCTGCACTCCTCCCTACCCCCCGATGGCCCGATGGAAATTGGAGGAGAGAGCGAAGAGCTGTCATAAGTTATCGGTGGATCGGCAGAGGGATCCCTTTGCCTCCGCTGGCTGGAGGGTGCGCCTGCGCCACTCTCTTGCTCCTGAGAGCGAACGAGTGCACTGAGAGGGCAGGTAGAGAGCGGCGAGGGAAATACGCAATAGGGGTTGGGGGGTAAAACTATGCCTGTTGTTGTTGCTGCTGCTGCCGCTGCTGCTTCGGCTGCTAGGTAGCAGCGCACACGTGTGCGTGTGTTTGGGAAGAAGAACCACCACCAAAACGGAGGCAGCGACGCCGACGACGGCCGCGGGCTCAGGGTATAAAAGAGCGTGCTCGACGCTCGACCTGTCACAGCCAACTCAGCCCTCGTTGAGAACGCATCTACAAGATCTAGAAACTCAAACACACTCGCATTCACCGATCTACGATCTGCGAAAATCACTCACAACTCGATAAATCGATCTCGATCCGTGCCGGAAATAACTGATATCGAAAATGGCCGCCAACTACAAGAGCTGCCCGCTGAAGAAGCGCCCCATTGTCTTCGTGGAGGAGCGTCTGCCGCAAACGGAGGCCTTGGCCCTGACCAAGGACTCGCTGTTTGCCCAGGACCAGCCACAGGATCTCTCGCTGAAGCGTAGCCGCGAGGAGGAGGATTACCAGCAGGAGCCGGAGCCCAAGCGCGACTATGTGCTCAATCTCTCCAAGACCCCGGAGAGGATTCCCGCCATCAGCTCCAGCTGTCTGCTGTCGCCGCCCGTTGAGCCCAGCCAGGATTACCAGCCCACGGACATCCATATGCGCGGACTGACAGCTGGAACCACGGGCTACACCACCAGTCTGCCTGCGGCCAATCCCTTCCAGTCCGCCTTCGTGATGGCCGCCGGCTGCAATCCGATCTCGGCTTTGTGGAGCAGCTATCAGCCCCACTTGGCCGCCTTCCCCTCGCCCGCCAGCTCCATGGCCTCGCCGCAGTCCGTGTACAGCTACCAGCAGATGACGCCGCCCTCGAGTCCCGGTTCCGATCAGGAGTCTGGATCGGAGCCAGAGGATCTCTCCGTGCGCAACGACATTCCACTGCCGGCTCTGTTCCACCTCTTCGACGAGGCTAGGTCCACGAGCAGCGGCGCCAGTGTGAGCAGCTCCTCGGGTTACTCCTCCTACGTCCCGACCTCCGCCGCCACTACCACCAACACCTCAGCCGGCAACCAGGCCAGCATGGCCGCCAAGAGCTACCGCTTCAAGTGTGAGGAATGCCAGAAGATGTACTCCACCTCGATGGGCCTGTCCAAGCACCGGCAGTTCCACTGCCCGGCTGCGGAGTGCAACCAGGAGAAGAAGACCCATTCCTGCGAGGAGTGCGGCAAGCTGTACACCACCATCGGAGCCCTCAAGATGCACATCCGCACCCACACGCTGCCCTGCAAGTGCCCCATTTGCGGCAAGGCCTTCTCCCGTCCCTGGCTGCTCCAGGGTCACATCCGCACCCACACCGGCGAGAAGCCCTTCCAGTGCCCGGACTGCCCGCGATCCTTTGCCGACCGCTCGAACCTGAGGGCCCACCAGCAGACCCATGTGGATGTGAAGAAGTACGCCTGCCAGGTGTGCCACAAGTCCTTCTCGCGGATGTCGCTCCTGAACAAGCACTCCAGCTCCAACTGCACCATCACCATTGCGTAAAGGACTCTGGATAGCTGGGTTTCCCGTAAAAGAACTACATTCCGCTGGCGAAGACCAAACAGACAGACAATAACTCAAGCTAGCCTGTACTAAGTCGATTCGGTTTTGGTGCTACTATAACTCTCTCGCTATTTATTTCAGTCGTAGTATTCCTAGTCTAAGATCGTGTATATTGCCCCATTGTCACAAGCAGCATTTGACCAAATTTACTCATTTAATTATTAACATAATTTATGTATTCTCACTACTGTTAAGACCAACTGTTGTTAAGATTATTGCTAGTTCTAAGGCTATTTTTACAAAAATAAATCATAGAAAACTCAAAAGAAATTTTAAAAGATTTGTTATTTATTTTAAATATATTTTAGGGGTAACAAATTGTAACTTACAATTTATGTTACGGGAAATCTAATGTATTAAAAGCTAACATTTTCATTTTCTGAGTGAACAATTTCATAATAATTAAAATTTTAATAATTTCCTCTATTTTTGTTACAATTTCGAGAATACTTTCTATACCTTTAACAGGAAACATCACTTCCGTAGTTCGGAGACTCCTCTTCTTTTACTGCTCTCACATTTTGTGACAATTTCCGCCAACCCTCTCCCGGCAAATAGAAATCAAAACAATAGCAATATCGGATTTAAGGGGAAAACACCTTTGGCATGTGCAAACACCGAGCACCGATTTGTCATGCACTTTCCATTTTCCGGGGACTTCCTCTCAACCCGCCTCCAATAATGTTCCATAAATTCGTATCGCTTCTCGATTTGCACCTTTCGTCAATGCAAATATTTAATTAGCTGACACCGCAGACGCTCCACGTTTGCAGGATGTTTTTCGAGTTTGGTTTTGTTTCCAATCCTTTGCCTGCATATTTGCCAAAAGGATCTCGGCGCATGCGTACCGAGTCTGGAGTCTCGAGTCCCGAAGGACTGCAGGTGATAAACGTAGCAACGGCTGCTTATCGAGTCCTGTCCTGATTGACACAGCAGACGGTAGTTGAGGTCCTGATTGGATTGGATTACCAGTGAAGCATGGTCGGCACCAAGAACCCGACGAGGTTTATCTCCTGACTCTGTTGGTCCTTAAGTATTTGATTAGAGCCGTGTGGTGGTGATAAGGATTCAGGTGGGACAGGTAGGAGTCCTGTACGTGTTTAAAAGTACTAGCTAGAGCACGTTCTTCTAATAGTAATCAGGCTAGCGTTTAATTTCAAGTTAATAATTTAACAAGGTTCTTAAAAATTATATTTAAAAGGATCTCCTCTTCTGTACGATTCAAGTCAGCTATGAAAGGCTGCAACCATTAGCGACATTTTGCTGGTAAAGCAACACCTTTTGGCCATAAATAAGACGGCCCACAAAAAACCTATTCCCAGAAGGAACCATCCTGAACCTATCCTAGACAAAGGCCAATCATTCCAGTTCCTCGGTAATCAGAGTGCGTCTCTTGTGCAATTGCAAAAAAAAAAGAAGGAAAAAGCGAAGAAAACATGCAGTACAGATGCAACTGACGCAACAAAGAATCAGCTGTGAGGAAACACCTTGCCTTGGCAGACAATGGCCAGGATCGCTGGCTGTACCTGTCGCCCGATTGTCTGGCCGAGATTCCCTCACCCAGTGACCCAGTGACTCACTGGGACAGCTACTCCTGTGATGTCTTCCGCCCTTTGTTTGCTGCGGCATCCTTTCCTTTTTTTGCCATTGTCCTGCGGCTAATCACTTCTTAGGCAGCCACCCAAGAAATCGCATCAAACCAGCCATCGGAGACCACAGAAGTCAGCCGCTGGCTAAATGTAAATCGACATCGAAATCCACATTTAAAGCCAAATCCTCGGACTGGAATCGATCCCGAAGCCACCACCACCTGAGATCGGGACCTACTCCCCATTAGTCCGGCAAACGCGATAACAAATTGCAATTGACAAAGGCAAACGAGATGCGATCGATGGAAGCCACATATCCGAGAGCCACTCGAATGGGATGCGATTCCATGCAATACAAATCGATGGCGGGCCGGAGATACAAGCTGCGGCATTTGTAATTGCCAACAAATCTGGCGGGGATTGCAAGCTGGAGAGGAGTAGGAAGGGGACACCAGGAGGAGGAGCAGGAGGAGCCAGCCAGGCAATCAGCGAGCGGCGCATGTCACATGCGGCAAACAAAAACCAGCAAGAAAGGTGAGTTTTTGAAGTCGAAGATCGTTGTACTCTGCCAGAAAAATAGAGAAAAATAAATAAAGTAATTTTTTATTTTAATTGTTTAAAAATAAGGTAATTTAACAATAAATAAAAATTATTTTCTACCATAAAATAATATATTAAATTACCTTTTATTTTTCCCAACAACTTTCTTAATTATTTGATTATAGTTTTGTTTTAAAATTATTTATGTAAGCTTAGCTAACTCTTCTCTCTAATTAAGGTAATTCGTAAAAAGAATTCAGCAAATTGTTGTACCCTATAGCTAAGCTATATTCACACTACCCCTTGAAAGGGTATTACAAAAAATAAAAGAAATTCCCGCAAAAGGCAAGACAAAAAGCTCATGCAAAACAAACATTAGGAAATCCAATCCGAACTCTGGCATCCAGCATCCAGTATCCAGCACCCAACATTCAGCAGCCAGCAGCCACTTAGGCAGTCACTCAGTGGAGCAGCCTGCCGGAGAGGAGTCTCGCGAGGAGTTGAGGAGTCTTAGAGCCTCAGAGTCTCAGAGTCTCTTTGAGCATGGTGCAGGAATCGTGGACCAAGTCGTCGTTTAGGACGTCTGAGATTACGAGCGATTACGTTTTACTCCAAATTTGTATGCTGCCAGAGTTGTAATTGAAAAAGCATCAACATTAATCTTGGTACTCGTACTCGCACACACATCCAGCTCAGCCAGCCTTAGCTGGTGATTTTCGATTTCGATTGGGATTGGGAATCGAATCGAATCGGATTTCGTAAGCGGGCTGGAGATGCCAGATAAGCGGGTGTAAGTGTGGGTAAGTCTGATCCCGATCCGATCCGAAAAACATATTGCTTAATCGCAGCGCTGATGTGGAGCAGCAGATATGATCGGCAGGCAAAAATCTGAAGCTGAATCTGAATCCGAATCGAAGCCGCAGACTCGACTCCAGCTCGACAAGTGAGCGATGTGCGATCGCATGGCATAAATCAAATCCCGGAGAGAAATTGCGCCGCCGGCTGACAGCCCAGCCACGACAACTGTCCATCGCTGGGGATCCATCCAGCGGAGTTGCAAGCAGCAAGCTGCAAGCTGCAAGCTGGCTTCATGCCTCCTAAGCCTCATGCTTTATGCCAGGCCACATGCAAATGATCGTGCCCAGCATTCGACACCGCGGATCTGCCCGCGGATCGCGGATGGCAACCTGTCAGCGATCAGCGACCTTAACTGTAAAGCCAGTCGCAGACCGCATAGGTTCTGAGTTCGGGCAGTTGGAAAAATATCAGTAACTCTATAAAATATTAAGTCATGAGAATATTAGGTTCTCATATAAATCTATAGCTTAAAATAGAGTTTAATAAATAATCTAAAAATTCGTTCTTATAACTTATTTAAGCTTAAACATTACTAGAACTTTTCTTAACTTTCTCTCTGTGCATTCTTGAGTTACATGACCGGCTAAACCTGGCGTTAGTAGTCGCTAAGTGCAGTCAAGAGACTGAAGACGGCGGGACTCCTGTGGCCATCAACTTGATGATGAGGCAGGCAGGCAGGCAGATCGCTGCCAATGCCATTGCCTCCCATCAGTGCCCGTTCCCGTTCCCGTGTTCTCTCCCTTCTAAGTAACTGCCATAACCCGAGTCCATCCCAATCGCAGTACAAGTACCATCGCTTAACCCCCTCGTGGGCTTCGTGCCCGGCCTGGGCCTGAGCTGTAGATCGGCGAGCGTTGATAAATGTTGTTACTTGTCGTTAGCTGGTTGTACTATTCTGAGTTGTCGACAAGCCCGATCGATGGGTGGTTATAGTTGACATGTCGCTCTGTGTTTCATCCCGGTATCGGGAACGGGATTGGAATCGCTGGAAGACGGAGCCACACGATCGTCAGTGACATATGGTGGTTATGATTTTGGTCTTGTCTTGCCACAGCCGCTGCCTAATTAGTCGCCTTTTTATGCCCCGCTAAAGCACAGAAATTAACTTCACTTCCTGCTGGCTATCTCTGCTCATCTGCAATTTGATAAATATTGCATAAAGCCAAAGGCAAAGGGTGTGGAAAGTAGCGCCCCTTCGCGGGCATATCCGATTCTTTAATCGATTCCAGTCTTCACTCCAAACCGATCCATCGCTCACTTCGCCCAGCGATTGCATCTACTTGACACACATCGCACGCAAATCGATGCGGTAGCATTTACAAATATTCCCTATATATATATCGACTTTTTTCGGCACCTCCGATTTCCTCCCCTTTGGAAATTTACAAGAGATGCGACCCGGTGTCCAAAAATAACCCACAGCTCCGCTCCCTTCGGCGGTGGCTTGGCGGAGAGGCTGCTCCTCCAGAGCCTATGCCGAAAAAAAAAAATGATTTATGTATGCGACTTTCTTCAATTCAGGCGGCAGTTGGGCCTACTTTTTCTGGGTCGCACTGTATTAGATGCAGAATTTAACCGAGTGACGAGCTGACCCTTTGAAATTTGAATAATTCAAAGTCTTTGAGAAGAGTTCATTGGCATCTATGAGGCAACATATTACTGGGATTTTTAAAGAGGTCTCAAAAAAGTCTTGCAATAAATCTAAGTAGTTTACCAGTCTTCCTCTTAGCTCAAAATATATGCTCTAAAAATGTTTCCCTTACTCCAAAATCACGTGTCCAACTGTAGATCACATGTGATGCTCGGAGGGCAGACTATGCAAATCGATCTTGGAGCTATGATCACATGCCCAACCAACTGGATGACGCACCCAGAACACGCTGCTGAAATATGCATGAGGAAAGAAAGACTTTCTTCCGTTTCCGCTGCGATCCGAAGAGCTCTTAACGGTCAAGAAAAAGATACAGAAGTGTTGGCAACACTCCATAAACTAACAGATTGTAAAAGCGGGCAATTAACTTTATCTCGGGGCGAGACGCACAACTGTCGGGAGTTGGGAACCAACCGTCTGCTTATCGGCATTCGGCGTTTACCTGTTCTGATTTGAACGCTGAAAGTGAAACCGTAAATTCAGTTCTGAGGGTCCAATGAGCGGCTCCTTCTTTGGGCCATCAAATCAGACATCAGGTGGCAGGACTTCCATTGAGGTGCCCGTCTGCCAGGACTAGTGATAAAGGCAGTAGAGTTGGCAGTAAAGGATTTTTCTAGCTAAATTATGTTATATTTAAAGGAATATTTAATAACTTAAATATTATATTTTGGCATAGAATAAAGTTAAATAATTATAATATATTTTTTCTTTGGTTTAATGAATTAATAACTGATTTTTCTTAAATTTATCTGGGAAAATCAATAATAGAACCTGCAATGAAATTTGTTTAAAGCTTGGTTAATGTAATTATTAAAGTTTAACAGCACAAACCTTAAATATCCATTTCAATATATGTTACAATATTTTTAGCAATTATATTTTTAATATCAAATACATTTTTTTTAGCTTTTTTATATATTTTTTCAGCTCTATAGCAATTTCCCTTATCCCCATTAGCCACCACTGATCGTCGGCCGTCCGCTGATCACATTTTGGTCAGCTCGTAATTAATTCCAGGACTGCCCAAAATAGATACATCTTCGGTATCGCCGGCACCATATGGCCTGCTGTCCGCCCCGCAAACAACGCGGAGTTGTTAGGGCCCGAACCCATCGTCCTCCGCCTCCTCCTGCTTCATATAGTTAGTGGCAATTAACACGACACGCTCATGTCCTTCGTGTGCCGTTCGTGTGCTGGCCGGCTCGACTCGCTCACTTTTCATCAATTTTCCCCGAGCCACAACAGTTGGCCAACGGCCCCTTTTTGACCAAAGGGTCAGCCCGCAGAAGCAGCAGCAGCAGCAGCAGCATGAGTTTTCCCTAATGAATTCATTCGCTTCACTTTCTGGCCATAATCGGGGGTTCATTATCCTGTGCCCGACGCCGCTTGCAACCCCTAGGATCGAGTTCAGAGTTCCTTTTTTTTGTAATGGTAAAAGGATTGAGCATTCTTCGGAATTTATTGGGTGTGTCCGGCACATTATTCCTTGTTTTCTCCTCCTGCAACCGCATATTTCAGAACATTCTGATCGTGTTTTGATAAGCGGTTAGACTTTGGCCAAGACCGCGATTAATCACAAAAAGGGGGATCCTTGGAAATTCATAAAAAATAAGAGCTCTTCATAGTTAACATTTACATATGAAAGAGAAATTAATTACAAATTTTAAAAGTTATTTTATAAAGCTAAACTCAAGCCTCATTTATGTTGGTTAGGATACTTAAGTTATTCTGAAGGGGTTTAAATTGCAAAGAAAAATATATCAATGAATCTATTTATATATTTTTTCTCTCCTATTTTTTATTAATTAATTCCTTGACTAATCTTTAACAATGCAAAATCAGAAATCAAGAGCACTTCACATCCAACATATTTACATATGAAAAAGCATAATTAATTAGCACTCGTTTGCTTAGCTCTGGCAATTTGCATTAACCTGCAGGCTGCTGGCTGGCAGAAACCAGAGCTAAACGGAACCAACTGCCGTAAATCAGCTCGAATCGAAGTTATATAGCCTCCCACATGAGTCGGCCGACAACTGGCGCCAGTCTTCTGTTCGAAAATCCGACTCGGATTCGCGTGCTGTGTTCTTAGCATTTCCAAGACCCCGTCGCATTTTCAATTAAAATTCAAATTGATGCAAACAAGTGGCCAAGCCCAGCCCAGAACTCGGTGATCAGTACCCAGTACCCAGACCCAGACCCAGCTCCAGATTCAGCACTCCAAGTCCAAGTCCAAGCCTCCTCGCGCATTAACAAATTGAAATTGAAAATGTTCCAATGCACCAACGCCCCCGAGCTTCAACTCGATGCTCAGGGGCCCAACTGATTTCTTTATTTCAGCGGGCTTTTTGCATAAAAATTATGAGAATGCACAGGCACATTTACAGGGGTTTATTTTTTAGTTGTTATTTTTTGTTGCCACCGCCAGACGTCGAATCTGTCAGAGATGGCGTCGCTAGTGACGCCCGATAGTATCGTTCCAATTGCCCGCCAGGCCTCCTCCAGTGGGTGTTGTCCCTATGGACTCCACTGTGGACTTGTAGTTCAATGCCAGAGTTCTCTGTATCACTGACGCTGATCTGGCGGGGGATTAATTGCTATGAATGGGTTTTATAAAATGGTGAACGAAGTCAAGGACATGGGGAGTTCCGTTAGTAACAAGCAAGTTTTTAATTAACAATTAATTAAGGTATTTAAGAGAGTATTTAATTGTGTAAACTCTCCAAAAGGTAGCTACCTCTTTAACCAAAGAAAGTTCATTCAACTGACTTATGGCTAACCATGCACCTTACAATCCTTCCCCGAGGCCTTCTCTTTTTCCTTTTTTGACTTTCCCCCCATCTACTTTCGATTTCCGGATGGATGGACCCCGTGCCCCTCTTGGTGCCACACCCAGTTCACCAGGTTTGACCGACCACCTTACCGCATTACGTACGAACTCCTTTTCGCAGCGCGACTTGGCCACCCTCTGGAGCTATGGGGAGTTGGCATTTCCTAGTCGGGCGGACGGTCAAAAGCCTTCCTGGAATTAAGTTACAGCAAGTGCGAGTCTCATTGGTCCCCCTTCACCCCGCGTCAGTCCTGGGACGTTCAGCGAACAGCGACCATGTGGCAACCTGGTCGACCATAATGCAACATGACATGCGCCGCATGTGCAGCAACACAGCCGCAGAGCCGCGGCCCGGAGTTGCAAATATGAGTTCATTATTTAAACGTTGACCAAAAAACAAATTGACAAGTAAATGCGGCACATGGTCGGCTCGTTTTGGCTTTTTCTTTGGCGCAGTACACAAAGAGAAAATTATGAAGAAGATTAAGGTAAGGTGGAAGTTAAGCTTAGAATTGTATGGTTTGTTTAATTATTTAAATGGGGTTTTTGATTTATAAATTATATTGAATTTTATAGCTGAGACTTACAGGAATATACAAGATTTATCTTAAAGAGTTGAATTTATTTTATCATAAATTTAAATACATTTTACAAAGGCCATAATGTATTTCAAAGGAGTTCTATCAGCAAATTTATTGCTAATGCTTCTAGCTTGAATAACTTTTACAATATACTGTTTAAATATATCTTAAATTCAGTAAATAATATATTATTTTTTATATTTTTCCCATCGTGTAGCCTATCTTGGGTTGGGTTCAGTGGAGTTCGCTGCGCTGCAGTGGGTTCCTAGGTGGGTTTTACTCCTTCTGCTCCAATAGATGTGGATGATGTTGCGCACATGCGACGCTCTTGTTATTGTTGCTATTTTTGTTTTTGTTGTTGTTGTTGCTGTTGCTGTTAAAATGGTTGTTGTTGTTGTTGTTACTGCACACAGATCAGCGTCATCAACGCGTACACATTCTGCTCATAAACGACTTGGCCCGCTCGCTGGCATCGGACTTCAAAGAGACTCACAGGAGACCGCCGAGCGCCACGCACTGCGCCAACTTTGGTGGTGGTGCTGGCTTGATCTTTGCCCGGACCGCACCACACTCCATTCTCCAGCCTAGAGACTTCATTTCGGCCACCACAACGCATCGGACTGGACTGGACACACAGCGGATTGGAGCTGAGGACGAGGACGGAACGGAAAGCACTTCCCACTTGTTGGCCACAAAAGACACTTGAAAGTAAAGTTGTGAAAATTCTAAAAATATTTTTCAAAAGTTATACATTTTATAACTCAATAGTATAAGAAAGCAAGACAGTTTCCTAAGAAGTTATTGAAAAGTAATAGAGGAATTTGTTAGGATTACGTTCTATATAATCCCTTACATTCTTTTAAATTTAAAATCAAGAGTTTGGAAATACTTCTGTTATTTTATGACCCTTCTCAAATCTTTATATTTTATATAAATTAATAGTAATTTTTTCCTGTGATCTTGTGCATCTCTCCAGCATCCGAGGGTTGCCTGCAACGTCATAGTCCCGACTTGTTAACGCTTTTGGCCTACACAGTGTTAGCTTGCGCCTTTTGAAGGTTTTGGGTGGCGGGAGGTGGAAGAGGAACTGCCTCGCCCGCTGCGACTTTGTTGTCGTTGTCGTTGTTAATGATGCCTTATAATGCCAGAGCGCCTGATTTGCCACAATTTATTATGAAAAATCGTAATAATCTCGGCGATTTTCTGAACCCACAAGACGCATTTGTCTTTGGCGGCGCTTATCTTCCGCCGGCCGCCAACTCCTCGGACTCTTGGCCATCCATCCGTCAGCGTCGTCGATAGCTGGTTAATGCCTCGGCTTTGGTTATGGCTTTTGGCTTAGACTCTCTCTGGCTTTGGCTTTGGCTTTGGCCTGGCTAAAGCCGACTGATGGTGGTAACTCGAGACCTGGGCTGCAGTCAGTCAGCCAAGTGCTCCTTCTCCGCCGAGCGTGTCACATTGGCGTTTCCTTTTCGCGGGCGACGCCCACGTCTCCTCCGAAATCGTTTTCAAATTGATTTTAGCCGTCAAATTTGCACAGCTTGCTGGGGAGTTCTGCCAATGGCAGGTCCTCTTTCAGCAGTGTTGGGGAATATGGCTCATGAAAATAGCTAAGATCTGGTAATAAAATTAGAAAAATATTGGAAATAGAGTTCCTGGTTTTGCAACTGAATTTTATGTAGAAAATTTCAGGTAATCTTTAAATATTTTCATTTTCGAACGAGTATAATTTTTGATGTATTAAAAAATAGCTAAAAACCGACCATCACAGTTCAATTTCTCACCAAGGACGGGGTATAAAATTCACCAGAGAGTGTTCTGCCCAAGGAACCTCCTTATATATTGGTTTCTCTGCCCACGCCCCTGGTCGCTCATGCCGTGCCGTGCTTGTTGTCATCGCAAAATGTTACTAATAGTCGGAAATTACAAGCCAATAATCGTTTGTTTGAGGAGCTCTCCTCTAGCCTCGGCCTCGGTTCCGAGTAGGTGTCCCGTGTGCGTCGGGACATTCTTTGATAAATGATCTCGGGCCGAGTCAAAGCCAATTGGAGCCCGTTAACTCTTGGCCAGGGATCATATTTTATGCCTAAGTTGGCATATAACTAATCAAATTCAAATGCAAGCCGAAGCGGAACTCTGCTGTCATGTGAAAAGAGAAACCTAATGGGAAATGTTTGTGAATATATTGGGGAAAAATGGGGAAATTTAATGGAAATGGGTTTAATTTTATCTTTAAAGGAATTTAATATGTAGTTTTTAATGTATTTAAAGTTCTAATAAGTGACTTTTGAGGGTATCTTTCTAACAATACAGAAACTGTTGAGGTAAGAACTGTAAATACTTGTAGGTTTCGAAAGAAAGTAGGAGAGTCTCTGTAATAACTATATCTTAATTGAAAGAGAAACAAATTATAGAAAAATATATAAATTTTTAATGCCATTAAATACCACTTATCATCTCTCACCTAAAGATCTCAATACCTTACATAAGATCACGTATCTCGGACAAGTTAATCGATTCAAGACAAATTGAAATGCACAACATCCCGGGAAAACAGATAAAAACTTTGACCAATTGATAACTGACCAAGCCAGGCAGTTACTGCCACATGGAACTAGAAAAACGCTTATCTGCTAAGTGCAACAAAGGTGTTTGCACATGTCCAAGCAAATAAAAGCCGGGCGCCGGTTATTTCGATAATGGGAGACCACCATTTCGGCCACAGGAACGTGCAGGGAGGATAATGCAAATAAATTCACTGGCCAACCGTTGGGCAAACAAATTGCCCAGAGCCGGAGATGGAGACCCAGACACAGTCTCAATCCCAATCCCAATCCCAATCCTAAACCCAGTCTCTGAGCCGCTGGACCCGGCCTGGCCACATGCAAAATCAAGATAAACGCTTTAATTGAGATTAAATTCATAATTACGATCGCACGGGCGACACTTTTATGGTGTTCTTTAATTAAAGTTTCTGCCGTTTGCCGTTTTCCGTTGCAGTTGCTTAAAGATATATATATTTTGTTGTATCTTTTTCCCGCTGCCGAGTCGCGGGACAAGAAATTTGAAACGCGCTTAGACGACGACCAGAAACTTGCCCTGTAGCCGCAGATCCGTCCAGCTAAGCGAAAACACTTGAAAAATAGGATAAATAAATTTAAATTATTTTTAAATTGTTATATGACAATGAAATTAAATATTTAAAATTAAATTTTACATAGAAAACATAGATAACTTACAATAAACAAACTATGCTTTTCAAAACCTAAATAAATAATTTGCTTGTTAGCAACTTTTTACAATTACAGATGTAAAATAAGGGATATCAGGGCTCAAATTTGATTCCATTGTAAATTATTTGATTAAAAATATATTCTTTAAAAGGAATCTACATTTTCTTAAGTGCAATTCTCTCTTGGGGAAGGTGTTGAGTAATTTTTTGTGTATTTTTATTTTTAACTCTTGGTATCGCCGCGCGCGCGACTTTTTTGCTGATTGAAATCGCAGCCGCTGATCACATAAATTGCCAGATTTTCGGTTTACATGACAGTGCGCCGCCACCGCCTCCTTTCCCCACAGAGTTACAGAGTCACAGAGTATCCACCGTCGACACCCTCCTTTTCCTCCTTTACCTCCTGCTCCTTTTAGCCGAACGCATAATTGCATTGTGCGGCGTGTGTAATTGAAATTAATATGAGTGAATTACCACAGCCGGAATGACGTATTTTTATGTAGGTAAATTTAACGCCCAAGACCCGGCCAATAATTAAGCAATTTAAGCGGATTGAATTTTATACTTGGTGATTTATGGTAGCGCTCGACGGGGTTAAGAGGTGTCACGATATGTTAAAGCTAGGAAAATGTGCCCATTGCATTGACTTGACATGAAATCGTAAAGTTTTCAGGCTTAAGATCGGATTGGAGGGGAATTAGCATAAAGGGCTTGCTGGCTGGCTGGCAGCTGTGTGATCCTCACATTTGACCATTACTCATCACGCTGATATATCAGAGATCTCAGAGACCCCCTGGGTGTTCTTAAATGATTTCCCACACACCCAGAAACAAAACAAACAGAGGTTCTCTGCTAATTAAATGCGTAAATTCAAGGCGATCGGAGTGATAAGAAATCTATGGGTTTGTTTACACAGAAAAAAAGTTGAAGAGTAATGGAAAATATTTTAGAAATTTATAAGTTTTTGGGTAATATTTAAATTTCAAAAAGTAAAATCAGTTGCTGTAAAATTATCAAGGAGAATTCGAGGCTACTCGGATCATAGTAATGTTGAATTTTGTTAAATAACTATCAAGAAATTATTATAAATATAATTATATACCTAAAATTCTAATTAAAAATGTGTCTAATAATTAGTTTAAGATTTAAAAAAAATACTTTGAAGTTTCGAAAGAAATTATAGCTTAATTTCTTCTTGTAAATTTTTCCCCAAGTGCACCTCCAAAAGCTCCGCTTGCGACAGCAATTCATTCGAGACAATTAAATGGCTTTCCTAATGATGATGCCACAACTCCAGCCAAGATATGGGGGGACACGCAGACATATAGACCGGACCGATAGATAAGGCATTAAAAAGCAATTATGACGACAAATCTGTAAACATACGGCACAGGCGTCGATCGTTTAATGGCGGACTTAACGCAACATTTAGAAGGTAATAAAAACAAGGCGGGCGCCGCTCCGTTCGGTAGGAAACATCCAGACAGACAACCCGAGTGAGTCCAAAGTTGCATTAACATAAAAATGTCATAAGGTTTACGGTGGAGATGCGCTTAGACCGATCGATCCGATAGATATGGCCGAGCGGGGTGGCCAGCTGCCGATCGTTTTGCAATTGAATTCGATTTTCGGGGAAGCTGCTCCCTGGCTCTAGGTAATTATATGGGGAAACGGTTTTGGCTTCCAGAATGTGACATAAATTATGAATAGCGATCGTAAATCTTGGAACCATAGCAGATCATTGATCTTGCGGGTGATCCCTTATTCTTTTTCTATATGTATGGATCCAAAAATAGCCTTGGATTAACCAAAGTGTTTTCGAGATGACAAATTATTTGGGGATACATTTATTTTGTATTCAGGATTCGTGCATTATCTTTTATATAATTAATAGAATTTATAATTTTTTTAATATGTGTAGAAATATTAGAGCAATGTATTCGTAGAGAGTAAGTTTTTATGTTTTAAACAAAATGTAGTGAAATTTTTGAATAGGAATTAAGATTCTTATTTATTTGCTCTTATTTCTCATTAGAAATGATCTAAGTTACCTCAGATTTACCTCTACTTATTTCGTATTAAGTATTAAGTAACAATCAAGCTTAAAATTTCAATAAATTAAGGGAATTACAGCTCCAATCAAAATTAAAAAGTTACTATAATTAAGTTAACTTCATCCGGCTTAACTCCCTTTCATATATTGATTTTCCAAATAAACTTTCTAGACCAATTAAATCAAGTTAATTATATCCATTTGCATACAAGATACCTCGTCCGGTGGTCTCCCATTCGGAGACCGGAAACTCGACAAACATTAATTATGTCCCTAATTCCCGGAAAGCAAGCTTGACTTCGTAGCCGCCCTCCTAAACATCTCCAGAAACAGAAACGGCGCTGACCAGGCACATGCTACTGCCAGAGACATATAGAACTTCATTCCGCTGGCGATGATTCAGGCGGGGAGGGGATCTCGATCTCCAGCCGAATGGACAGGAGTGTGGCTGGGGGAATGGGCTACCTCTACCTCTTGGGAGACGGCGCACAGATCGCTCAGCGAGCGTAACAAAGGTGCACCTTCAATGAAGCCTAACCAAATAAGGCACGCCGCGCCGTCGACTGACAGCTTTGGGGTGCGCTCCACCGGGCCCAAGGAGGAGCTCTGGCGGGGATCGGGGATGCGAGGCAGTCGCAGGAGCACCCATTTTACCTGCGACTCTCTGTTTGGGTGACTAAACACTTGTTTCGCTTCAATAACGCACCGATCGCCGATCCAAGTCCACCTCCAAGTCGCCGCTGTCATCTTCTGGGCAACGCTTTCCAAATGAACATAAAAATGTAAGGAGAACACAGAGCTACAATCGGTGAACAAACAAATGTGTGAGGGCACTGAAAAAATGTGCCTTAATAACTTGTATAAATTATTGAAAACATAATTCAAATTGCTATTAAAAACAGGAATTTACGCAGCCTTTTTTGAATAATATTTGTTTACATTAAGTTGAAGGATATACTTATTTTAAATGTATAAATAATGCTTGAGTCCATAATTTCAATATTTAAAATAAAATATTGATATACAAAATAAATATTAAATTTTTAATTCATCTATAGCGCAAGTTTATTATTATTTTTACATTTTAATAATATAATTTGGCTTTTTCATCACCTAAAATGTAATAGACAAATAGCTTTCTTTTAATGAAGCCTTTACAAAATATTTCAGTACACTTCAGGGATTCCTTTGATCCTCTTTTTCTTGGTTTATTTCTCCTTCAATATAAAACCCCCTTTTTCCTCTCAGTGCACACGTGTGCGATCATCGAAAACATATTTTAAACAGGTACGCAATGCTGGAACGTTGACAGCGCAGCCCCCAAATCCAAATAAATTTTTAAGGCGCTGTCCGTTCGATTCGTTGACTCAAGGTGTAGTACGAGCATTTTATGTAGATGGTGGTATATATATATGCATATGGGAGGATCGTTCCAAACCGATCGGAGGGCGCAAGGCGGCGGTGGCACTGAGGCATAACGGTGACCCGTGTTTGCCGTTCGTCGCGGAAGTTCTTCTGGGTTCGCCTCAAGACATCGTCGCAGGTTAGTCGAGCTTGGCTTGCACAGTAAAAAATTACGGCTTAAAAAACACTAATAAATTTGTGGAAATATGTATTTAGAATATTAGAATATATATAAGAAAATTCGAGAGATTATATTGATTGATATTTGAAACTACTGAAAAACTTTGAGCATCACAGAAACTTTAAACAAAAGTTACAACTCAATGATGATCACTAGCTTACATCTAGAACTGAAAACATTTAATATATAATAGAAAAATATTTTCTGGCTAAATTTCTAAGAATGGGCTAAGCTTAAGAATATTATTAAGATTTTCCCTCAGTGTTGCTTTAAATTTTTGATTCGAGGTTGGGGGTTTCAGGGTTTCATCATCATCGATCGTTCTATATATCGTTCGAACGGACACACTCCCCGCACGAGAATTTCGCGGCGGGTCGAAAATTATGGGAAATTAAAAAATGTTTTATTTATGAGTAAGAATTCTTGGCACACACTCGCACACACATCGAGCACTGAGCACACACATATTTTGTGTGGCAAGTCAAGTAAATCTGAGGTGTGGTTTTTGGGTGCACAAGCGCAACGCAACAGATATGGAAATTATAATTGTGGTTTATGAGCATTTAATGGCCACTCTCGATAAAAAAGGGGGCTGGGTATCCGAGAACTTTGCTTTATGAACCCGAACTGCGAAAGCGATTGCTCCAAAGTCAATCAAATGTGACACACACAGGTTCACTTTATAGCCACCGATCTGGTCGTATTCTAAGCGTATCCACTCCATCAAAATCATGGCTAGGCGCTATCTTCCGCCCGGCGATTGCGAAAACAACTTTCCAACATTAATGACAATTTGTATCGTAATTGAAATCGAAATGCCGTGAATAAATGCCGCTTTGCACTAAAGCCCCCAGACGCAGACAGAGACGCACCAACAAGGAACACCTTTTCCCATATGCCAGCCCCGCTTAATACATATCTCTATAGTGTTCCGCGAAACCAGTCCAGTCCAGTCACCAGCTCCGACTCCAGCTCCCAACTCCGGCCCGGGATTCAAAAACACAGGTGCCAATTGGGGAGTGGGCCAGTGCCAGTGCAAGTTGCCAGTTGCCAGTTGCCGGGCGAAAGCTCAGGCTCAGGCTCAGCTCGGTTCAGTTGAGATACGCTGGTTAATTTCAGGCAGCCGCTTTCGGTGTGTAATCCATTTTAATGCCAACACCATTACGAACAGTAGCCTCAGTGTCACATTTAGCAAAAGCAAAGCAAAAGCAAAAGCCAAACCAAAAATGCAAGCTGCCATCCGCTTGAATGGATCTGCTTGGCAATCGGTGTAGAGCATTCACCTGATTGGATGATATGCAATGTGGGGAATTCTATGCAGTTTATGAAATATAAGAAATAAAATTACATAGCTCATAAAATTGGTTTAAAATATTGAAGGATTTTTTTATTAAAAGCAGAGTTAAAAGAGAAAGGTCCTTAGGGCGTTTTAAGGCGAAGAGAGATCATTTGTAGTATTTTTATATGGAATAAATAAACGATAAGAAAGTCACCAAAACAAAACCTAACTACAATTAAACAGAATTAAATAAGTATTATGTTTTATATAATTAAAGAAAAAATATTCCTTAAAGAAAATATATAAATAGGACTCTATTATTTTTCAACTCATTAAATAAAGACACTAAGAACCTTTTAAATGCTCAAGGATTTATCTACCTAAAGAAGCTGTATTAATTTTATAAAGTCCCTTAACTGTAGGGCATTTTACAGTCACTAATGCAAGATCATTTCGCATCCTCTCGCACTTTGTTTTATGATTTAAATGAAGCGCCAAAATGGCATGGCAGCGCTGATAGCAACTAAAAAAGTCAGTGCCAGTGCGACCTTAATACGGCGACAATTGATTAGCAAGCGACAGAGCAAGGCGCGCAAGGCTAATGAGGATGGGTCCAGTGTCCACAAGGAACGCAAGGGGATTGTGTCCAGGCGACAGAACTGGGTGTGTGCTGATGAGTGGAGAAGGCAAGCCGGGAAACAGGACAGCAAGACACTGAGGAAAAATCTAGCCAGCTTTTAGATTCCATAAAATATAAATTAAAAATTTAGAAAGTCATAAAAAATTAGCTTGCTTAATCTCATTATAATTAAACTCTCTTACTATTTACCTTTTAAAAATCAGCATAATCGTCTTCTAAATCAAATTCTTAACCATTTTTATTGCCGTGCATCAGGCGCCAAGTGCATGGGGAACAGGTTTCCCTCCAGGGCATCGGTCATCTCTGTCGTTCTGGGACTCCGTATTAATCACTGCGATTCAACGGCGATCGCCTTCGATACGGTGCCTGCACTTCGCCATTCCCGATAGCCCTCGATAGCAGGCGCACAATTTATCAAATACCAGAAGGCAACATGGGAGGAGGAGAACCGAAGACTGAGTCAGTGGCCAGGCATGCCATAACGAACCTTAGCCTACTTAGCAAGTCCAGCCGAAAAAATCCGCCACAAACCCGCCGGTTGTTTCCCACAATTATGCAAAACAAAGAGGCTGAAGCAGAGGCTGCAGAGGGGGTGGAGTTTTGGGGGCAGAAACAAACATGCCCATACCACAAGGTGCATCTCCCCGTCCGGCCAATTGACTGGCAAATTATAATGCATTATTTCATAACTCCCGCCAGCAACTTGTTTGAACTGAGTCAGCCCCGGAATGGATCCCCTCGGTTCCCGCTTGGATCGAGGGAGGAGGGAGGTTCAATCCCAGTCCCAGGTCCAGTCTGAAGCAGCAGCAGCAGCCCAAATCCGAATCCGAATCCGATCCGCAACCCGACCCCGGGCAATGGCCAGCAATCAAATCACTTGCCGCCCCAAGCTGAGCGCTAAAACGAGTCAATTGTCATGGATAAGGGATTCGAATAGGTGGTTCTTAGTACTAGAAATCGGGAACTAAAAAGAACTTAAGATTGCTTATAAAAACACTAACTATTTTCATGATTTTTTAAAGAAGGAAGCCGGTAATTAGAATAACTGGAAGAGGTAAACTTAGCAGAGAATATTAACAGTTTAATTACTCAACAAGTTATCCATTTGCTGAAAAACATAGTGATGAAAGAGGTTAATTTTCCTCTATGAACGATTTAAACAAATTGAGAACTATAGCTTGCTAATGGACTAAAGAAGTTCCAGATAAATAACCAACCTTAGGCTGTAATTACTTTGCAATAATTTTAGAATGAATAGTTGCTTCAGATGTCTTCATCTTCCCTTCCATCTCATCATACCCTTAATACCCTCATTTCTAGCCAAAGAGATTGCTAGACAACAATCGCATTGGTCGTTCCGTTTTGTGGCCTACATTGGCAACATTGTCCTGACTCGGACTTCTCTTCTGGCAGTTAATTTGATTATGTATTTTCCGCTGGGCCGCATTGATTAACTGCCGTCTGACATGACAGCTCAATCCCCGAACCCCAAAGCCCCCATCGATGTCATGATTATCGATTGCGCAACATTCCCCGGAGAGTCCTCTTCGGATCGCTGCCTTGTTTTTGATATTTCTCTCTTTTTTTTTAAAGTTCCCCTCGTTATGGTCTTCAGCAAACAACGACTCGGAGAGCCCTTCAGCCACTTTGTCTATGCTAACTGCCATCTGACAACGATCGCGTAATCGCCCTTAATCCATCAATAAAACGGGGCCATCACGATATCTGCCAGTCGGAGATTGCAGTTGCCACCGTTGCCTAAAAAATCAGAGGAAAATATAAGCGAAAAAAAAAAACAGAGGAGAAAATATCGCCAACATCAGCAGTCAAATTTGCCAATTGCAACGATCCGCAACACCATCAGTCAACACAATCAATCTTTTCTTGGCCAGGTTTTCGGTTCGGGCTCTGTGGAAATATTTGTCTTGTTTTCGTTCGCTAAGTGCATTTATTGGGGGCTCTAACGAGCTGGGCGATCGATCAAGTGCCCTAAAACCTTTCACTAATGATTCGATCATGCGGTGGGTGGCTGCAGATATATGTGGAGCTGCTGTAGCTAGCATTTAGGCTGCCAAATTGATTGTGACAGTCCAATTAGTATTAATAGGCAGCTTTCAGTTTGTTTGTCTTTTCGGGTTTCTTCGGGGGCTTTGGCAATTTTTGAACCGATTTTTTTTTGGGGCCATAACTCATTGCCATCTTTCAATCAGCCGGGCTGGACTTTTTACCTTCACTCTTTCGCGCCCCGATCGGGATCGGGATAAGAAGTGTCCCACTGCCGAAAACAAACGACTCGCATTCACTTTTAGCCATACGGGCTATAAAGAAACAAATTAACTGATGATCAGTGTCAATGGAATGCAACCATGTAAATTACAGGCCGGGCTTCTCCACATCTACATCCTCATCCTCATCCTCATCCTCGCTGGGGGAAATCAGAGCCACAAGCACTGACACTGGCACTGGCACCGGCACCTGGATCCGGATCGGAATGGAGCGAATGGTGCCCTCCCCTGGCCATGATCCTGGCCATGAATCGTGTCGTGATTACAGGTTGTTTGGAGGATTGGCCCGAACTATGCGATGTGTTGTCGTTTTGAAGCGATGAATTAAGCGATATTTGCAATTAATAACTGTCATGCTTCGGAAATCTGCTCAATAATAAAATTTGTTTAACGAATCAAAGACTGGACTGGGACTGGGGCTGGGTCTCGTCTCCCTGGGATTCTCTGGAGCCCCGTTCTCCGACACAGTCTCCGTCTCCGTTCACCCAGCGATGGCCTCAAGCGATTTCGCAATCGAGGCGACTTTCGTGTTAATGGCATGCAGGCAATGCCATTGATTTCACTTCGATTGCCCATAAAATACGGCCAAGTGGAAATCCAAGTTCGGTGCAATGTCGGAGGACTTGACACTGAAAATTAAAGGTATTATTTTAGGGGAAGAAATGTTGCAGAAGGGTCTTTTTAGAAGCTAAATGGAAGCTTAATACAAAGCAATGACACTTATTATTAAGGAAACCTTAAGATATTTACGTTTAATATAATTTTAATATATTTTCTATTCATTTATCTATTTGGAGGTATTTCAATAATTTTCACAGAATTTAAATCATTCTATAAATATATATAGAAATATTTTCTAGTTTAAAAAATAAACATTTTCCCAAAAAAATAAGAACACAAAGTAAACACCTTTATTTCCAGAGCTTATTGATTTATTTTATATATCTTTTAGTTATTATTTTTAATAATATGATTATTATTTAAATTTAATTTAAAAGACCCTTTTTTTTGTCCAGTGCTAAGCCACGTGCTTGAAGGCGGCAAAAGTTATTGACTGATTATGAGATTTGGCACGCCATGAGGAGAAGGCGGAATGTCGGCAGATTATGTTTTGAAAGTGCAGTCACTGATTTCTTTATGAATTCATTAAACTTTAAATTGGTTTTAAATTGGCCCCGGCTTCGGCTCCGGCTCCATCTCCATCTCCGATGTCCGTGTCTTCCGTCGTGTGGAATTTGGCACGACCTGCTCGCCGCTGCCTCGATTATCTGGCAGCCCACATCTCGGCCAGGTTTTGCCATCCAGCCAAGTGGCCAACTGGCCAACTTCCTTGCCCCTGCTCGCTGTGTGGCCAATAGCCGGGAGCAGCCTGTGGGCCAATAATATTAATAACACGCACTTTGTAAGCCTGCCAGCCTGCCAGCCTTTCATCCTCGGCCCTCCAGTATCGAGCCTCCTGCCTGCGAGCCAGCTGCCTGGCCTCATCCTCATCCTCAACCTCAACCTCAGGCTCAGCATCAGCATCAGCATCCCATTGTTTGTTTTCATTAAGAGAAATATTGCAGCGTCAACATGAAATCAATACCGGGTCCAAGGCGAAACACCCGCACCTAAGGCAAGGACCGAGCTAGGTATGGCAGTTGAGTTTTTACACGACAGCTCCTTGAAGAATCGAATCATTAAAGATTACATATTAATAATTACTTAAAGTTAGATATAAGTATTATTAAATTTTGATGTGTTTCTTGTTAGATTTATAATTATAATAAGAATATTATCGTACTGAATTATAATGCAGATGTAAGATAAGGATTTAACAATAGGAATAGATACAACCGTGAATCTAAAGACTGGAAGAATAAATTAAAAAGGGTCTTAAAAGGGCTATAAATATTATATTAAAAAGAAATATTGATATGTGTAATTAAAACCTACTAAGTATACATCTTGAAATAAAAAATATTTTATAATTTTCTAACTTATTAATTACTCACGCTCCCATCTCTAGCCCGCACGCATGCACACACGCCTTTTGTTTCAGAGGCGGATGCCTTTCTGATGGGGGTGACTGATTGGGATGGTGATTGTGATTGTAGCTGTGCAGCATCGTGTCCCTGTCTGGCAAGTTGCAGCCATGGACTCAGGACATGGACACTAACACGGACACGGGCACGGACATGGACATGGACATGTGCAATGTGCCGTTTGTCAGTGGCGCATAAAAGAAAGGAGTTTCGTGTCCTCAGTTTCAGTTTCTGCTGGTGGCTCAGCGCCTTCTGCCTGCTGCCTTCCCCAGAAATCTGATACTTTGGCCCCGCTCGTAATTGTGCAGATGCATTGGTCGAAAAGGTGTCACCCGAGTGGTTGTTATATTTCTATATATATATATATATATTTACTATATACCCGACTAACGAGCGGATCGGAGGCGCAGGCGCAAGTCGGACACGCGTCTGTGATTCGGGACACCTAGCTCACACCTGTTAGAAGAAAAAGGATATATATGTCGGAAGTGGATAGTTAGAGGAAGAAGGGTTGTTCTATCGGTGTCTGAAGAAATGGAGAAACTGCAGCTGAGAAGGATTTATAAATAGAATCAGTGCTGTCTGTAAAGTGGCAGCACTTTCTTAGGTCTCTTTTAGGATTACCTTAAGGATTGGAAACCTAGGAAAACTTGTATTCCTATTTTATTCCTTACAAATTCTTAATCACAAAAGCAATGAAAATATATTCTAGGAAACGTCAAGTACAGAAACCCAAACCAGTCGTAGGCTAGCTCATTTAAATTTTAGAACTAGACAAAATCACAACGTTTTAGCTTACATAAGGATCAAATATTATTTTTCTAAAGATGCATTTTAAATTTATTGTAGATCACAATATAGTTCCTGGGCATAATTGTGTATTCAAAATTTTAAAAGAAGCTCAAATATTTGATTTAAAACGAGATGTAGCTTCAGTAGCTCAGCTTCCGGCAAACTGTATCCAAATTAAGTTTCTCGAGACGACACTTGACGATTCCGAGCTCCTTAACAGGACAGCACAGAAGATACTCGCATTGGGCTTGAATCCTACGAGCGACTCGTATCATAAATCCGATTTGATGACCTTCTATAAGGATCAGTTGGTGGGTAGGCTTCGGGTGATCAACGACATTGGGAGCGGAGATTGCCTTCGAGCAGTGGACATGCCCCGGTATGATCCTCTGATGTTTGGTGGCAAGAACTACTCTCCACAAAAGTCCTTTGGCCGCTGCATGGACGCAGAGTGCGACGCCGAGACCGAGTACGACGCCGAGAGCGAGTGCAACGCGTGTGAGCCTTCAGATGACGACGTGTCGGTCGGCAACAAGTTTTGCGGTCAGAAATGCTGCCCCAAGAGCAATGGCCCGATGCATGATCAAGTAATGCCGGAGAACCGGCAATACGCCGTAGTCATAGCCAGCGGGGAGTGCGACTGCCTTCAAATGGATCGCATCATACACATGATTACGGAGCACCTCCGGGTGTCGGCTGAGGCAAAGACTGTGTCATTCAGCGTATGCGCCCCGGTGGTGCCCATGGATGATGCTGTGATGATCGTGGGCGCAGATGCAGAATCAAGGGACTGGGTCCTGAGAGTCATAGAACCGGTGTGTCCTCCTTACAGATGCTCAACTTTTATGAAACACTTCGATTTGGCCCGATGGTGCCTCACCGTGCCGATGCCCAAAAAGTACACCTTGTGTCGTATTTTTACAAACCTTCAACAGCAAAACTGTCCGATAAAAACCGACAAATGGGTGGTAATGAGTCAGTTCATCCTAGACGTGTGCAGCAAGGATTTCGCGAAAAAAGCCGTGGCCGAAGGCTTGCCCCATTTGGAGCTGGTGATATACATCGATTGCGAAAGTGCTGCCCTTATAGCAGACAACTGTTACAAGATGCAATATGTCCTGTGGAGAGTTCCCTTCAAGCCTTGTGGCTCAGCTTGCTAATTGGTTGTCCCGGGAATAGTAGTAACCCAAACTTTATTTCTCAAAATTCCATTTGGTTTAACGGAAAAAATTAGTTGTTCCCCTAAAAAAGGAGAAAACAAACGGAGATGTCTGCACAAGCGACGGTGAAAAGGACCAAAATTAATCGTTTAAAGTTACATAATACATTTTATAAACATATTTGTATTTTAGCAGGCCAATTGATTTATATTAAAAAAATATAGACAATTTTGTATTGACCTCAACGTGCATTCTATTCTAGTTTCCCAACTTACAGAAAATCAATTAAAGCCCAGGCAGACATACAAAATACAATTAAATATATTGACCTATTATAAATAATAATTTTGTAAGCAATTCAGTACTTAAAGAACGATATTCTTACATAAATTTGTTGGTAAATCCAGTGTTGGCTAAAGTTGAGCTAATATTAATATCCATCCATAATCTTATATCCACGTTTGTTCCTCAGCGGGCACATAATTTGATGTTTACTAAAACAAATATAATTATTTTATAATTTAATGAAAGGTTCTTTAAACCATAAAGAAAATGATTATATCCCCACAGTGACCTCAACCCACATTCTATATCACATCCACCCAACCGGCTGAAAATCAAATAAAAATGCGATTTGCCCCAGGATGCGTGGCAGCCTTGGAGGCCGGGTTCCATCATCCATCGATAAATGCAATTGTCTTGCTGGGCTACTTTTTAATTTCGGAACCTTGAACTTTTTGCGGCCGACCGCAAATTGCATAGTAAGTAAATGCAATAAAAACAAAGTTGCAATGCAGATCTGCAGTATAATCAGCCGGTGAAATCGCAGCCGGCTGGCCAAAAGCGCCAACAACTTCATCACAACAATGGCTAATGAGTCAGTGGAGCTGGAGTCCCAGCCGGAGCGGGGGCTCGGGGGATCGGATCTGTCGGCGGCAATCGACTAATAAAACCATCAAAGACATTAAACGTTGTGGGTGCCATTCATTTGATTGAACTCTGACACCCAACCCCAGAGCCATTCGGGCATCAGATGCCGAGGCCCAAGCCGAGATGCAGATGCAAATGCCGCTTTTGACCAGCGCCAAGTTGGGGCACAAAGCTGGCGCAAAGGAGACCCCATCAAAATAATAATAATAATAAGCGCAATAATAATGCAAGATGCTGCAAACGAGTTGCAGATAGGAAAAGCGTTCGCGAAATTACCAAAAGCGATGCTTGTCCATCTACTGGTATCGATGCTAATAAATACCCTTTAAGAGGAAAGCTATCGAGACTAGTAAAAACTTACTAAAAGTATGATAATAATAATAATAATAACCAAGAACTTAGATACACTTAGATCTAACTTGAAGGTTAAATAAATATGTTAGGAGTCTCTTTAAAAAATAAGAATGAAATGCTTTAAAATTTCCTATTATTTTTAAGGGCATTCTTTGGCCTACTCTAAAAATCCCAAAGATACCACCTCCCAGCAGACTTCAACGTTAGTGGATTTGTAAATTATGGCAAGGTCTGCACGTGCTCAGTGGCCATTGTTTTGGGGCAGCTTGTGTTGCATCATCAACGGCGGCATCATAATCCGATGAATGGGCGACAAATCATATTGCCGCAGTTTCGGTTTTGGGTTAAGGAAGTTCGGAACTGCAATCCACTTCCTATCGGCGCAAATCGATCGCAGTTAAGGCCCAATACCATTCTAGAAAATCGATGGCAGACCGATGGAAAAACGTTTCAAAAAATATAATTGTGTGGCCATTTCAATTTCATTTAAGTCTGAGTCGCCCTCGGGTTATGTTCGGACTGTCGCACAGTTTCGATCGACGAACTGGCATTGTTTCTATTTTTTCCTGGCTGTCTGCCAGCGTTTTTTTTGAGATTTCTTGAGCGGAGACCCGAGACCGGAGACTGAGAGATCGTTATAATCTGGCCCCTGGCGCCGCAGTTGCAACTGCCACGTCCTTCGCTTCGAGTGGGTGGCTTAAATTGTTTGGCGGCGGGTTGGTTTTTTGTCTTTTTTTTTTGTTATTTTTACTGTATTTCGGCTGCAATGGTTGTTTGATTTAAAATATAATTTTATATAATCTGCTACCAGCGTCAATTAAATGCACGTTTCGGCTGGGCTAGGTCTGCTAAATGCAATCGATTATTGGTTTATTTTAATTGCTTTGCCTTGGCCAAAAGCCAACGTGAGAACGAGCGATTCTTGTTCTGCCGATCAAAGCTAGATATTAAGACAAACAAGTTTTGCTTAGATTAAATTCGGTACACTAGGAGAAATAGCTTGAAATTCCGTTTTACTAATTTTAAAATTCATCCTCCAGGCTCTGCAACATTTATGAACACAATACAAATGATGTAAACATCTGTTGTTAACTCATTTATGAACCAGCAGCGAAGCAGCACCCCTTTCAACGTGTTAAACGTCAATAAAGTTGCTAAAATCAACAAAAACACGAACCATCCGTTCATATGGAGGCGATTCAGCCCGCTGGCGACCAAATGGAAACAATAAAGCGACAACTGAACCCTTTGGTATATATGGTATGGAATGGGATGGTATGGGGGTGTCTATAGGGAAGATATGTGAGTGGAACTAGACCCACCAGGCCGGGCAATTAACTGTGTGAAGTGCCGTGGTAATTATGTCGCTGTTTAGGGCGTAAGTGTGCCACCAGACTCCGGCCAAAGGGGTTACTTAAACAGGCGCCGTCGAAAACAAACAGAATTAACCAGTCAACTCGTTGGCAATTCGAATTAACCAGGGTTGATAACGGTCAAATACAGTGGTTATATATTGGGAAATGCTGGAAATTTAGTTATTAAATACTTAACTTTGTGTAATTGGAGTTTGAAAAAGAAGTGGTAACTTTAGAGAATAAAATTCAAAAGTGTCAAGTACTAACCTTTAAAAACTTTTATTTTAAAAAGTTCCTACTTAATAGTATGGTAAAATGTGAAAATATTCATCCTTGAAGCTGTAAATACTTAAAATTGCAATAATTATAAAAAATATATCCGAATTAAATAAAGTTATTAAATGCGACTTTAATAAGTTCTTAATTTAATCTTATTATCATTATTGTAAAGTCTCTTTAATTCTCTTCTTTAATTTACAAACAAATAAATACTTAAATATCTCACTTCAAACATCTTTAAACAATTAAATATGTAAAGTAAAAATCAAATCATTTAAAGATCCCTGCAACCACTGTACTAAAAATAAGGTTGGCATTAGAGCAACTCAATTAATGTCGACTTGGGGGCGCCTGTACAAAAAATACGAGTATTGGTATCCCCCGAGTGCAGCAATCTGAGTTATTGCATTATGGAAAACCCCAAAAAATGGCCCAGCGGCTCAGGCGGCTGCCGGGGTGGGGGAATGGGGATTGGTGCACGCCTCATCGGCATATATCTCACGTGGAATGGGGCGATATGGCGGCGTGTGAAAAATCAGCTTGAAAGGATGCCGACCCGCCGCGAGTCCTCAGCACTACCCCGAACACGTGTCGCAGCCTGGGCGGCACTAAATCATAACCAAATGCTTATGATTAGACCTGGAGCAGGCGACTCCTCCCGTCTCGGTCACATTACACTTCACGGCAAGTTAAGCGCCCGTAGCAGCGAGTTTTCCGGCAGCTGAATACGGGTCCTAAAAATAGACACTCCCTGGATCTTGTACCTTGGCATTGTGTTGTCTTCAGGCTTTGGTTTTTTTTAATTAGAAACATTTGAAAGCTATTGTCATCGGGAGTGGGGATCCGGGCTGAGGGATACGGAACTCAAGGCCCAACACTTGTTGGCAGCTATCACTGCCCTGGTCGGGCTAATGAGGCCCGGATTCTGGAAGTTACGGCGTAAAGTTTTGGGGAGACAAGGCTCACCAGCAACAAATGAGCCTGTCACTGCAGCAGCAGCGGCAGCAGATGGAAATTGTTCTGGAAAAAACAAACAGGGGAAAACCAATGCCAACGGGTAGGTGATTAAAATATGGAAAAACATTTTAATTTATCAAAAAAGGGGAGTTTTAAGCAAGAAATGGATTTAAGGAAGGTAAGGAATTATGATTTCCATGAAAATAATTATCTTAAACTAACTGAAAGGTAACTAAAGAAATAGAATAAGATTTTAAAATCATATTTAAGCAATTGAGGGAAGTTTAGTGATCGAAACATCCCATAATTTAAGTATTTCTGAAACTAAATCTTTTTATTTTTTACTTTATAATAAAGAACCTATGGCCAAGCTAAGTCTTATTTAAAAATAAATTCATTTCAAAACAAAACTGCAGACAATTTTTATGTTGTTTTGTCAAAGACTCTTTGTAGTTTCCCCAAAAACCTCGAAAATCCCTTCTATAAAACAGCGATCAATGCGCCTAAAGCTCACATTAGATCGGCTTTGGAATACTTGTATTTAAGAAATCATTTCCCAGAATGGACCTCCCCTTGCACCCATTCTCCGAGGACATAAACGTCATGTTTTCATCGGGGCTTAAGTCGGGCCAAGTGTTATTCTTCGGTATCGTTCGATGTCTTATGTTTTGTTAGCTGCAAACACACCGATGATGGGCCATAATCGCTGAAATTGGCTTAGTTGCCACCCATAAAACGGGGCCCTCTTGTTCGGGGGAGTCGGTGCAGGGATACAAAAAAGAATAAAAACAACTTTTACGATGGCCGCAGATTCACTCTCAAAGTGCAGTAAAAGTAGCACGGGACAATCCGTCAATGGCCGGGAGGCTGAGCAAAAGTCTCCCCTCGATTTTTAGTGCGGCAAGGGGGAAAGGTGACAAAGCTCCCAGAGATATAAAATCAAAGTCAAACGCGGTGATTTGATGGCATTTGCTGGGGAATCAATTTAATCGCATTTAATGCCAGGCCAGACATCGAAATAGACGACGCAAAGCCGACTGGCGATATAAAAATTTCAATAATTTTTCCAGCAGCAGCGCCGAAAATACCCAACGTCGCCAAAGGGGGAAAGAAAAGTGAGGCAGCTACTTTTGAGTATAGAGAATCGACTAGGAGATACCTCAGGGAAATATTTATATATCTCAAAGTACTATAAAGAAGATAAATAGATACATTTGTAAAGAATTATTCTCAAAAGGTATTCATAAATTAAGCCAAGATACTTCCTCTTGTATTATATCATAAAATGCATTTTCTTGGTCTTTAACATGACCAGAAGTCCAGTAAACTCTTTAGGAAAAACACCACTACATTACAGGGTATTACAGAAGTATCTCCGAGCGCGTTAAGTGCGACATCGCTGGGGGAATTGATTTAACATTATTGCTCCACCTTCTACGCACCGCTTGAGAGATGAGACGAGTTGAGATGAGATGAGATCGGATGGGCAGAGAGATGGGCTGGGCTGGTCTGGCGACACCTTGCCTGCGACAAACACCCACTAATTAGTTGTATCCCAAAAGATATTTATGCCCCATAAAACTCTTTCTTCCGCCGATCTCCGGCAGCTGTGTGCGATAAAAACGCGCCCAAAATTAGGCAAAGTGCAGTCGAGTGAGAAACGATTAACTGCCTGCATTAGGCCGTCTCTGATTGATGCCAAAAATTAGCAGGGCCCCGGGATGTGTGTGCTCTGCTAATACGAAAATGGGTTTTCCCCTTCTGGGCTCCTGTAGGAACTAGCTCTGCAGGTTATACCCAGTACTCCCTCCCACTCCAACTCCCAAGCTCCATCATTCCCAGCTTCCCACTCCCGCAACGTTCGAGCAGCGAGGCTCGCCTGATCGCCCCAATGTATCACGATGGATTTATAGTTTAGTATGCACGATCAATCAAAAATCGTGAAGTGCGCAGAGAGAAAGAGAGAACTCCAATTCGAACTCTTCTGCGTCTAACAGTAAACGAAGTGAGGCCAAGAAGGAGATGGCCTCGTGACCAGCGTGCTTTTAATTCTTGGTAATTAAAGTCTGCCTGAGTATCTATAAAAAAGTGAGCTGGGTTGGGTTACTAATAAAGGTGAAGATCTTTAAATTATTATGCCACTTTAAGTGAAAATAATAGTCAAACTTAGAGGAAGTGTTGCTAAAGAGATATATTTATTTTAAGTTAGTTACTAAAGGATGTTATATCCCCTCTCCGTGCCAATTCACGTGACCATCTTTAGCCATCTGGCATTAAAGTCTTCAGTCGTCGGGGCATATTAAAAGAAAGTCTTCCAGACGAAGCGTTGCCAATAAGAATTATTACACCTGATTGGAATCTGCTGCCGCAGCGGCAGTTGGCTTGAACTTGACCAGTCTCCGGGAACCACTTGTGGGTGGGTCTCCTTGTCTTCTCTACTATTCCTCCTGCTCTTCATCTCCCACCTCCCTGCTCTCCGAATCAGAATCCTCTAGAGAAGCCCGAGCTTACAGTTAACCGAATCTCAGACTCTGGCCAACTGCATTTATTAACATTTTGACTTTGTGACCAATATAGCAAAACGCAATAGGCTTCCCGAATCCCGAATTGCGGCTGGGTAGGCGTACTTAATCGATCGCTTGTTGATAGGCAAATTGGCAACAACAAAAACTTTGGCTTAAAAATTTTTCCCGAAATAAGATGGCCATAACCTGTTTCGGTTTACTTCTTTTTGGCCTGCTGGAAAATTCGTGATGAGCATAGAAACCAAAACAAAGCGAGGGAGAAAAAGGAGGCTGCTTTAGTTCTTGAGGTTTTTGTTGTTATTTTTTGGCCAGGTCCACTGTGCGATCTTTATCTTGGCCGCTAGAAATTTTCGCTAGGGCTCCATCGTCCGTCTCGAAGTCATTTACATTTGGCGGGGCGGGTTTTGGGATTGGAAACGTCTGGCTCGGAGTCTGACTCGCAGTCTGAGCCCAAGTCTGAGCCATAGTTGCTGTTGGCCTGACAGTTTGGAGCATTGCAAAGTGATCGTTAAATCACGAATATTTAATTGTCTTCATCACCTGAGGGTGCTTGAAATTAGTTTGGACTTGCTTTTTACATTTCTTCGTCGTCGTTCGTCGTTGGCCGTCGTTCGAACTCCTTTCTGTAATGGCCTGTAATGGTCTTGGCTCTCGGATGGGCCATTTAGGCTGACGGACTGACTGCCTGGCCCTGGCCCTCTCATGTTTTTGGGGTTTAAGGTTTAAGACATTAGCCGCAAATTGCATGCATAGATTCGGCCTTTAATGAGCTCGAGCAGCCAAACGATATTTGGTGCTAATTTTATGGATTCAGGTTGGGCGAAAAAATAAACTTTAAGAGCCTAAAGGCCAAGAAATGGTCAAGTTTTGTCCGGTAAATTGATCTCTTTGATGGGTAACTTCGGTGAATATTTAGAAGGGAGTTTAAAGAGAGACTTTAATGTACTTGAATCTTGAATTGAAAAGAAATAATTATATTTAAGTTCCCAGAGTTCCAATTGACTTCAGATTCAAATATAAAGTCATTTGACAAATCACTGAACCACATCCTTTTGAAGGTGAATTTTTAACATAAAAACTTCATATTATTTATTGTACTTTCCCATGTAAACAGTCACACTTTCCCGGCTATGATCACACACCTTAAACGGTCATTAAAGGTTCCACAAGATCAATTCCAATGATTTATCAATTCCCACGCTAGATCCTCACCGATTTTCCCATTGAAAATGGACACTCCGACACTCTGACACTCCGCCCATCCTGTGTAAATATATGTGACCCAAAACAATTAACAGTTAACGCCAGTCGACCTTTTTCCGCCCCTCGATTTCGGATCAGAAATCAAACAGTGACTAAACAGTTATCAATTATTGCAACCCATCATCATCATCGGTGCTATGTTTTCCTGGTGGTGTTCCCACATCAAAGGTCCATGCCTCATTGCACATGTTCCCATATGCAGTCGGTGGCAAAACAAAACATTGAATGGTATTTGGGATGCAATCTCTTCCGGGGGTGGGACCTAGACAGTTGCCATATTGTCGCAACACAGATTCCCACAATTGTCAAATCACAATCGCTGTGAATTTGGCAAAGTTTTTTGGCAATGCTGCTTCTGCAGTAGTTTCTGGTGGCTACCAGCAAAAATTAAATTAAGCCAAATTAAATGGCAAATGTCGAGAGGGAACCCAGGGGTGGATTTCCTCGTAACGTTCTGTTCGATCCATTAATGAGCGACAAACGCTGATGATATTATTTACTTGACGTCATTTTACAGTACGAAAAAATAGTACCTAACAATAATTGAAGTAAAAATAAGTTTAGATTCATTTTAAAGATGATATGTGCAATATTAGGTTATATTAATTATAAGTTTAAAATGGTTACTCAAACTCAAACAAATCTAGAAAAATCTATGTTATAGTTATTTGCATTTGCAGTTGTTTAAAATGCTCCTAATTTCTCTCAGTGCATCTGTACACTGTTTCACGTAATTGCTCGCTGGCCACACAGTTGAAAGTCAACAAGGTGAAGGGTGAGTTCTCTGGGCGCAGGCTGGAGGGTTGCAAGTGGGCGTCACGGCTGCCTGCACACCCTCGCTAGGTTGCAGGCTTAACCCCTCGCCGCCAGTCGCCCCGCAGCAGGCTTAACCCCTCGCTTGACGATGGCCGGGACATTTGACATACGTTTTGAGCTGCGTTCAGTGCTTAATATGCGACACGTGACCCACACTTTGCACGTTCCGTATGCCGTTGCGACGACCTTCTGCAGGTCCACCTTCCGCCATAGCTATATGCAGGTCCTGGTCCTGCTCCTGCTCCGGGGATCGTCTGCTTTCCGGTTTGACTTGTTGTTGTGTGACACGCGCTGTGCTATCGCAAACTCCATCGTTCCGTCTGAGTTTCCAACTCCATTGTGGGCTGACCAGCGACACGCGTCTTCATTGGATGTGGACAGGGACTGGCACAGGGATGTGGGTGTGTCATCTGGCGGAGAAGAGAGGGTTGACATGTGGCCTGCTGGGGGTGGATCACCAAGCTTTTGTCCAAAGGCTATCGATGAGGCTGCGCCATGCCCTTCTCCATTGTACCAGCTCCAAAGCTCATTATGATTCGTTTTCTGTGCCTGTGGTTTCTATTGTAAACCTCATTAGATGACCTGACATCACCACAAGCAGTCTAACTTAGGTCAAGCTGTGCCAGGGGAAGTCTGATTCATTTCTTAATTATTATATCATTAAGCAAAGAATAATGGGCATACCTTCTTTATGTAAGAAAAAAAGTAGTTAATAAGTTATTTTCAATATTTATTTCTATATAACCCATTCTTCTTTCCCATTAAAAAGAAAACTCCGCCAAAAGTCAGCTGAACAGAGATCGCTTGTCAATTGTGGCGGCACAAACAGCATCAAACAATTACACGAAAATTGCCAGCGATTGATGTCCATGGGACGTCATAGCAAGAAATATCCAATGGCCAAGACCATGTCCATGGCATGTCCCAGGGAAAAACATGCCGTGACTGCCAGGGAGTCGTCGCAGCTTCAGAGTCAGGGCTGACAGTTGAATCACCTTCATTTTTAATGGAGACAAGTGTCAGTAATTTATGCACAATGGCAGCGGCGGTCCGAGGAAGATGCTGCACAAACAAGCACAGAAATTGATGCACAAGTTAAACAAATTAAAATCGATTGTCGATGCCGATGCCAGGCTCTCTCGAGTGAACCTGAGCCCCGGTCCGGGCCTGCACTTGGATCGATCCAGGGTCAGGTTAGTGTGCGCGGGGTCAATGTGAATTGTGTGAAAATGACCGAGCTCTGAGCTCGGTCTGCGATCTGCGAGTGTAAGCGATCTTGGCACTTCATTATTCACGCGCGTGCTTCGTTCAAGGCTTGGGGCTGGCTTTGTGGCTGGAATCTTGGCCCTGGCCATAGGACCTGGCTCTAAGTCTGGGGCCCCGGCGGAAATGTCAATAGCAAATCACTTAATTTGTATGGCAATTTTCGCTGGGAGAAAGAAAACGTGCCGGGGAAAATTGTGGCCAGAGCTCACGATGGTGCAAATTCGATCAAATAATGTACAAACATTATGCTGGATTATCCTAGTGCTGTTTTTTTCCGAATTTTCCTGAGCCCTGATCGTTTTCTAGTTCGACAGTTAAACTGCCTTGAAGCTCTGGGGACTCTCCGTGAACTCGGAACAGGGTCAAGGAGGTCAAGCGAGTTGAAGTTAAAAGTGCAACAAGACTCTAAGAACCTGACATGTTAGTTAAAATAAGAATTTATTTTCCTTTAGTTAATAAATTAAAGAAAATAATATAGTAACTGAGATATTTATAGTATTTTTATTACCTTTATCATGTGACAATTGTCCCATTGGAAACCCAAATCGCTGATCAGACCAATGATCCGATTGACTCTCAACTCCCACCTCGCTTGGCGGTGGTCCAATCTGCCTTCAATTCGTTGCAAAAAAAATACTATCTATAAATTAAGTTTGACGCATTTTGAAATATTTTAGCACTTTTACGTTATCGCAGCGACAAAATCTATTACTTAATTTTTTATTTGCGCCACTCTCGCACATGTTTGGCAAATATCAAGCGAGATGAAATATGAAATGCAACTGGGCCCAAGAGCTCTCTGGCCGGCATTTAACTGGCCATTTATGTGCGTGATTATTACGTGATATGGCGAGCACTCGGCTCATAAATAATATTAAGCCAGTTTCCCGGCGAATGTGCAGAGACCACGATCGTTGGTGGATTCGAATTCGGATTTGGATTTGGAGTCAGAGTTCCATTCCCTGGCTACACCCGCGAATTGATTTCTGTTTTGGGCTGTGAGCTCTGGCCAACTGTTAAATCATTTAATATACCAATTATAACAAGTCGAGTAGTTAACATAAATCCTCATATATCCAGCATTCAATGGAAAAGTTAAGTGATTTTTCGCGCTCTACCTTTTTTCTTATTTTATTTTATTTTATATACTTTTTGGCCGGCGGCGACGTCGCCAAGAAATCAAAACTCATGCATTATGAATGCCAAAATTTTCTGACGTAGTCAATTTCAATTTTTATTTATTTTATTGCCTCTAATGCATCGGCGCACTGCCTGGCAAATAAATAAATATTGGAAATAGCAACAAATGCATGACATTTGCAAAAAGGAACCCACTCTGCATATGGAGAGAGAGAGAGCTTATGTTGTGTGTGTGTGATGGAGCTGGAAGCGTGACACGCGAATTATATATGATTTCTTTTTTATCATTTTATTATTAGTATTTTTTTTTAACGATTTTTAATGGGTAAAAGTTGGGTTTTAATAGATTTTAAGTTGCTATTGGAGTACTTATTTATTAACATAAATTTCGCTTACTTTTACTTTTATTGTAATGAAATATTTTAAGACACTTTCCAACTTGATCATTGTGAATTATGACTTTGGTCGTGTTAGAAAATATATATGTGCTGTTTTTAATATATATTTTTATACCCTTGCAGGGTATTATAATTTCAGTCAGAAGTTTGCAACGCAGTGAAGGAGTAATCTTCGACCCTATAAAGTATATATATTCTTGATCAGCATCAACAGCCGAGTCGATCTAGCCATGTCCGTCTGTCCGTCTGTCCGTCTGTCCGTCCGTCTGTCCGTCTGTCCGATTATACGCGAACTAGTCCCTCAGTTTTGAAGCTATCTGAATAAAACTTTGCAGATAGTCTTCTATATAGTCTCACTCGTACATAAGTCGGAACGGGCCAGATCGGACAACTATATCATATAGCTGCCATACAAACGATCTGTAAATTTGTTGAAAAAAAATTATAACTTCACTGTTTTTTAACATATCTTGATCAACTCTCGGTTATTAGCTTTTTATATTGTTTCTGATTTTTAGATTTAATTTTATAAAAATCGGAGTACTATATCATATAGCTGTCATAGAAACGGTCGGAAAAGTTTTAGAAAAAAAATTAAAACTTTGTCAATTTTCAACATAATTTCTTCTTCTTTGAGATACAAGTATTTCATATTTTTTCAGAATTTTGTTGTAAATTTCATAAGAATCGGACGACTATATCGTATAGCTGCCATACAAACGATCGGTAAATGTGGAGAAAAATTACATTTTATTTTACATGTAAAAATGTAAAAAATGTAAAACTGTAAAAATTGTTTGAATATGAAAGTAATTCATATTATATTATATTGGGATAGATTATAATTGATACAATTGAAATCTGCAAGGGTATACAAACTTCGGCGTGCCGAAGTTAGCTTCCTTTCTTGTTAGTAAATGATTTTATAATACTTATTAATAATATTTTTGAAAATAAAGTAATAATTGCATTATAACAAATAAGAAACTGAACGTCTTATTTTACAAGATAGGAATACAGGAATTAGAAGATATTTCTTTCCAAAAATAAATACCCAAATTCTATAATAAACATTTTGATAGTTTAATAATAGTTTAATATTAACAGTTTAATCATTTAATCATAATACTTTTAATATATTTAACTATTTTAAACAAGTATAAAAACACCTATTAAAAATTGTTAATTTTAACTTGAACTTCCTAGCATTAACATAAATATTATTCCTAATTAATTGACCTTATATAACTCCCTGATTTATCCTATAAGCTCACATCTCTAATCAGATTTTTTTTTCTATATTTCGGACTGACAGGTTGCCCCGCTTGGACGCTAGGTGGCGTCTGGGCTCGGACGTCTGTCCGGCGCGTTATATATTTACTTACGACTGTGCGACGAGTGTCTCGGCGGACTTCTTTCCTTCGCCTGCTTTTGTACTGAATCATTGCCGGCCCCTTCGGTTGGCAGTGCCGAAAAAAAGCCAAGCCGTCGACTGTCTGCCCCACTGTCTCATATTTTATCACAGCCGCAGCCGCAGCCGCAGCCGAGTCTCGAGTGGCCAAGTGTCTTGGCCAGGGGTTTTAGCCAGGGTTTTCGCTGGTTTTTATTTCCCCCTCCCGACTTTGGCACATGCTCTAAGACCGTTCGTTTGCTAGCTGGCTGACTGGATGTTTTTCCTTTATTTTTCTTTGGCACAGATTTACGACTTTTTGTGCTGTTTTGATTTGTTTTTGCATAAGGGTGTTCACGTGGCCTGACTTCCAATTCGCGAATTGGCCAAAAAAGACGGCGGTCTGGAGTCGCAACTGTTTGGCCGTTTGTCTTGTCAGTGGCGTTGTAATTGGGTTTCAGAATATGACGGAAAGAGTGTTGCTAATCAGCAAATCACACTCTGGCGTTGAGTAGACGAATTACACCGCACTTCGTGGATTTTTATTCGGATTTTTATTTATACTTCTCCGTGGGTATTTATTCGGACGATTGGCAACCTGTTTGGGGCCATAGAAAAAATTGTAAAATGGTAAAATGTTAAAATGGAAAGGCGTTTCCTTGTCCAGGCGTCTCGACCATCAATCTTGAGTTAAAGTGTCGCTCAGGACGCGGCTTCAGTTTCGGTTTCGGTTTCCTATAATTGTCCAAGGGGTTTGGTCAATGGTTTACTTGGGATGTAAACTCAAAATTTTTGCATTTTATTTCGCCCTCTTAACTTTATTGTGGCTGCGTTAATTCCCTCCATAAACCCATATTTTCATATCTGTATGTCTCCAAGACCAATAACCATTAATACTTAAATGTGTCTCTGGTGGAATTTCATGGTAATATTCCACATTGCACATGGCACTTGGCCAATCAAGCGGAGACATTTAAGAATTGGCCAATACGAGATCATAAAAGAAATGCATTCTAGTTAAGTTCATTTGCATTTAAATTGATAATGGTTAACCTTAAGATATATACTAGAATCTATTGGATTTTTAGGCTGTAGGTTGCAGTTATTATTACATTAAATAATTGAATTTAAATATTATAATATTTAGTACAGTCTTACAGCAATTAAAGGACCTTTACTTTGAATTGAGAATATCTAATAACTTTTTATTTTACTCAAAATTCGTTACTTTCAAATTGACTTTGAATAATTTCTAATTTGTAAAACATTTAAAGCCCAATAAATGGGTCCTAGCACCGGTTAACAGCCCTGGGCAGGATCGTTTTGTAGGACAGGGGAAGATAGGGAAGGCCAGGACTGGATGGCATAGGATAGGTTAGTAAAGGTATAGGAGAGAGGATAGTATAGGGACAGGGTGGGTAGGGCAGGGAAGCCTCTTGTCTGGCAGCTGGCCAGTTGCTGTTTTGCCGTTGCAAGTCGCAAGTTGGGCAGTTGGCCAGGTGCGGGTGCCCCACACACACACACACTCACAACAACAACACTCGCACACCTCACCTCGCCCATAAACTGGTTGCTGGACATGAGGCGAGCCAAGCCAAAAAAGCCAAGTAACTGGCCAAAAACACAAGCGTGCCGGCATTGCCATCTCAGCTATTTTCTAGACAATTTTTAATGGATTTTAAAAGGTAAATTTATCCAGGAGTAAGTTAAAGCTTTAGTTCAGATTAGTAATACTTTAAATAAATTATATTAATAGAGCAAAAATGTGTTTTCATTCGCTATTAGTTCTGTAAATATTTTTAAAGAATTTATTACATACTTTTGTGGTAACAAAACAGTATAGGAGATGTGAGAGAACTATTCTTATAACGAGAATATAAATTCATAAATAAAATATTACAGGCTTTATAAATATGTATCTTCACTTATAGATAAGTTCCATTGACAAGAATTTAATTTGTTAATTCTTTTAAGGAGAAGGAGAAGGTTCAGTAAAAAAAAAGAAAAATAAGTGAAATAAGTTTTCGAAAATCCCCTAACTTAACTTGATTCTACTTTAATATGTACCAATTCTTTAAGTTATGATTTAAATCTTATTTATATATTTTTTTTTAAATTATTATTTATCCCATTTTTTAGCTACAACTCCTTTAATAGCCACCACTGTCTAGAGTGGCCGCGAAAGGCTTGAAACTCTGCGTGGCGTGGCGTTTCGCGGAACACACCCGCATCGCGGCAGCAGACAGGACAGCGACTGAGGCTCTGTTTAAAACCAGATTAGCGCCCAAGTCTGCGGCTAATTTTTGTCGGTGGGCCTAAGCAAATTTGAATTTGAATGTTAGCGGGTGATAGTCGCTGTTTTTGCATTTTTTTCCTATTTTTTCCCCTCAATTTTTTGGGTGAACGAAAGACCACTTGGTCAGTTGGCGAATGCTGTGTGTGTCTCACAATCTCGCTGCGCTGGCGGGTTGACAGTGCGGCGGTGCCTGTGAAATATAGGATGACATGGGGCATGGTTATGGTTACGTGCATACAAAAGCCACTAAGCTGATTACGAAATGTTGACCTTTTCGCCGGTTAAAACGGCCACTTGTCTGCTCCTTTGGCGGCTTTCGGCGATCCCCAGGAGAGGTTTATGACAACGGCTTTTCTTTGGGGTCTCTCGTTGGTGCCCGATCTCTCGGATAATTGCACTCGAATTGAGTTCAATTTAATTCGCCCATAATTCAGGTGGCTCCCGCTAATGGCTGAACGGGTGGCACTGTCGCCATCGGGAGTTCCCCTGTTCCCGTTCCCCCAACTTCCTGCTTATCGCCCGCCCCATAAACCAGGCTGGAAAATGCCAGCCGTAAATCGAGCACTTCCACTTTGGCAAACAATTAGCTCCGTAGTTCGTATTACTTAATAGTTATTCCGAGTGACTCACTCGTTGAGTTAATGTGAGTGTGAGTACTTTTTGGGTAAATAGTAAAGACTATTTATGAACATTATCACTTGTCCGGGGTGCAATGATTGATAAGGAAAAGTTGGGTTACTCAATAAGTGCAGTATTTCTGCACTAAGTGGGGGAAGTGCAACTATTACGAAAGTTTTTAGTTACTTATTTGATGTTTGGAGTACAGTCATTAAGTAAATTTAATAAAATATAAATTTAGGGAGGAGTTTATAATAATATCAGGTATTTATGACTCTTGGAATTAACCCTTTAAGGCCTATGAATAAGCACATATATATTTCTTGTTATGAAGATCACTTTGGAGGGTCAACTATATGTCTATATATCTATTCGTCTTGCTATTAAACTAAATTACAAATATTTATAAAAACACATTAAAAATTATATAAAAAAGTTGTAATAACTGTACCAACAAGCCAACAAATATTTTAATACTTCCCAATGCTTCGTAATTTCGATGCTCAAAGCTTCTCTGGATGCGTCCACATGCCGGCAGCTGGTCTTCCTACGCATACCTGCGCACTATCATTGTCCTTTCACACCCTTCAGGCTCTTCAAATCTGATCGCGAGGGGTGGAAATCAGGAGCCAAAATGGTGGGAAAAAGTTTTGCAACCCCCTGGGATAAACCAAGTGAGACAAAAGCACCGGCTCTGAAGAGGCGTCGCCGCCAAGCTGGTGTCGGGTACACGTAGCACGCAGCACCAAGCACCAACACCCAGCACCAACCAGCAAGCACGAACTACCGGTTACCTTCAAGGACACAATCCCGGTCCCTACACAGAACCCACCCCATGGCCACCACCCTGTTGCTGGCTCCCATTGAAGCGCATGAACATTATCCTGCAGCTGCGCAGTAAATCCCGTCCGGCTGCAGGGTGGCTTCCATTTTCGGTGGGAAAATAAATCACTCGGCTTCTCTCTTTGCTGATTAATTGCCGCGCGATTTTTCGGGGAACTGTACCTGATCGACGTTAAATAAATGCAACGGAATGCAGCGACCTCATGTTGCTCTTTTCTTAAGAACAACTGTGGGAATGTTCATTTGATTTTGTAATATTTCTAGATGGCTGCCTCCTTGGATTTGCTCATTTGGAAGCTCTTTGGTTGGCGGGCAATCAAGTAAAATAATTTAATTCGAATGAGCAAGGAGTTAGGATGTAAAGGATGTAAAGGAGCATTCCCTTAGTTGATACTTTTTGATAAGCTCTCGAAATTCCTGGGAAAACTCGGCATGGTGCAGCAGTCAAGAGCTCCCACTGATAAGACTTTCCTTTGAAGGGCAATGGACTGCAACAATTTATAGAAATTAAGCCTGGGAAAACTGCCTAATTTCTACGATTTTATTGAGCCATAATATTGCCTTTTGTTTGCATAGGAATATAATAATTTCTACATTTATTTCTAGGCTTTATTTCTACAATTGAAAATTTTAAAGGCAAAGCCTTGTTAAGTTTAGGAAGTCATAGGAAAAGGAAAGGCAGAATGAGAAATTCGATCTGGATGCACAATCAATTTAATCAGCACATATTTAATTTTCGCCATGGACTCTTGCCTTTGGCCTCTGCATTTCCACTCGGGCAACTTTCCATTTCCAGATTCGTTGCGCATGTGCGCCCCATCCATAAAACCAACAGCATTAGTCAAGAGCTGGACTTGGGTCCTTCGGGGGATTTGGAAGCACTTGCAGTCGGAGGCGTAACGAGCCGCCAGAGATTCGACATTCGGCTGACAAATTCGCACTCATTTGTTTCTGGCAAGGAGTTTTCTACGCCGGCGGCCTCGCAGATTGAGACACTCTGCTCCCGATCCTCATCCCGATCCCGGCCAGCTGCACTCCATGCTCATGCTCATCTACTCGAGGAGCTCTCTATTTGAAAGGGGCTTGATAGCCTTGCTTCTCGCTTCCAATCCGCAGCAGCACTTCAGGCTGTCGGTGTACTGAATCAGCCCGTAGGAACCCCCGAAGATCCACCTATGATCACGGCGGTGCAGGGCAGCGGCCTTGCCCTCTGGCAGGCCGCACATGACCTCGCACTTGACCGTCCGGATGGCGCAGATATTTGTGGGCCTGAAGCCCCTCAGGCAGGTGATGAACTCCTCCGTGGAGTCCCATATGAAGTCCCCCAGCAGCTTCCTGTAGTTGAGATCCCCCTTGAAGATGGCCAGCCGGGCGGTGGTGAGCAGGCGGTAGAGCTCCAGATCCAGTTCCACCATCGCAAAGTAGGGCTGTGGTCCCGTCCAGAAGTGGGATATGGGCGCTATGACGATCTTTTCGGTACTCATTAAACGTTCCCACTTGCGGCCCATCGCCGAAAGGAACTCGTCCTCATGATGCAACAGATGCTTCACTGTCCACTCCACGTCCGGTGCTGTCGTGTCGGAGATGTACCAGGGAATGGCCTTCACATGGAGGCGCACGTGGTCGGCGAGCTTGTTGTCCACCAGAAAGGCCAGAAATATCATGTCGGTGAAGAGCTCGAAGCCGGCATTGTCGCATATGTAGTCCAAGATAACGGTGGTCTCCTTGTTTCTATTCTTATTCAAGCTAGATTGGGTGAGAGAAAGGAAGAAGAAATATTAAAGATCTTGGCTTATTCCTGACTGATTCTGACTCTGCAGGGTGCATCAATCAAGGGCTCCCACTGATACGACTTTTATTGCAAGTCAGTGGACTGTAAAAGTCATGGAAAAGGAAAAGGTCTAAGAAATATTTCCAGATTTTCCGACTTTGTAAAATAAATTGCATTCAATTGTTATAGGAAAGTCATTCAATTCGAAACACTTACCACTTCCATATCGCATAAGAGTCGTCCACGAGGATGCTTCGATTAATTTGCGCCACTTTGAAAAGGACATCGATGTCCTCCGGGATCTCGTCCTCCTTGAACTCGTAGGCACTGAGCTGCCCATTAAAGTGGTTGCTCCACAGATTGATTATTATCAGCTTTCTGAAGTTTTCAAAGCCTCCTGACAGGCCTTGTGTTGCCCTCGCCAGGGTCTTCATGGCCTCAGTGCTGATTAGCATGTCCTCGCGCTTCAGGTGAAAGAAGCAGTCGTAGCCTGTGAGGAAGCGGCTGTTCTCGAAAAAGGAGTACATGCGCCGGTACAGGTAGCACTCGGCGTGCAGCCAGCAGGCACGGAAGTAGCACTTCTTCGGATACGGCAGCTCGCTGAGGAAGGCGTTCCACTCGTTCTTGTCCGGCTCGTTGCCGTGAAAAAGCTGAAAATGTCGATCACGGTTCAGCTCCATCTTCAGGCGATCCAAAGCGTCCGTTATCTGGCGGATGTCCTTGTGCACCTCCTCCCCATATTTCTCCTGCAGACTTGGTCCATCGGAGCTAAGCCGCTGTGTCACCTGGTGCATAACTGCCGGCATCCGTGTCCTCAGTGTCAGGTAGGCAAAGCTTTGCTTGTATCTCGCGGAAAGCAGCGAGTGCCTTGGAGTCTGTCCGTTTGAGAACTCAGTGCTGTCGCTTCTGGACGCCCTCGATGGCTGGGTCATGACATTGCCCAAGGAGAACAGGCGTCTGTTATCCATAATCTTTTTTTTTGTGCCAGAAAAAGAAACAAAATAAACGGAAAATTTAATTTAAAACAAACATCTGATTAAAGAACAAAGTATTACTGATTTATACATATCTTTAGGCATTGCTTTGGGAAACATCCAAGGTTCAACGTTTCCCCCAATCAACATTACCTGGAAATGACCCCAGATAACCCATCCAAGTACTGTGGGAAACCTCTTGGCATTAATGCCATATCCTCTTCCTTGAGCCGCTTCCTTCCGCAGCCCAGGTGTCATCCGCATCGCGGCATGTCCAAGTGTAATTTACAGGGTCGGTGGCAAATAAAATTAGCATATTCCCCGACTGATTAGAGTGCTGCTGCTGCTGCCCTTGATCCTGGGATTGCATCCCCATGGAAAAGGTGCATCCGGCTTGGGCCTGGAAAAGTGAAAATCATAACAGGCAAGGGTTAGGTCTGGGGTTAACGATTTAGCATAATTGTCACATGTTAATAAACAAGTCCGCGGGCACTGTGGGAATCTCGCTCTCCTCGCCGGGGGTTAATTCTATGCTAATGGAGCAAGGTGTGCACTTCCTCTGGCAACCCTTCCGCCAGTGACAACAACACGATACGATCCCCTCCAAGGCGATCCGATCTAATTGAATGTTTATGAACTACGGATGACGCAAGTGTTCGGCCCCGATCACTCGGGTTCTCGTTTATTTGCATAAGCATTTGCCAAAGGAAGCCGAACTGATATGATTCTTAATGTTTGTCCATGACACATTAATGCTTCCAGGCAGTGAGAGAAAAATATTTGGATAATTTTATCTTATAAAGATATATAATATAATGTATACAATAATACAAGTTGTACAAGAAATGATTAAAAACATTGTTAATTAAGGAGAAAACTATTGAAGAAATATTCTCGGTACTTGGAAGCACTTTCGGTACTCAAAGAACTTTCTCCATATTTATTGCTTGCTCTAAATATCTATTTCAAATATTTTATCAATATTGAAATATTTTAATATTAAATATAAACATTTCTTGCTGTGTAGCCCTTACCCCTTTCGGTGATTTCTGTGGCAGACACCGGTGCGTCAAAATAGTATAAACTTGCGACTCTTTATCGCTGGTCGTGCACCTTAGAGCCCAAGCCCGCCTATTCGCATCCAGGTGTTCCCTTACTCGGAAATCAAGAACTTCCCCCGTGACAAAATCCGGTTCCCAGTTCGGTGGTGAATCCGTCGGTTTCTTCTTAGTCTCCGTTCCTGATTGCGGCTCAAGGTGCTACATTTTGAGTGCGCCATTTTCGATCCGTTTACGATTCGTTGCGAAGACGTTACTTTTGAGATACTCTATTAAAAAGTTCATTAAATTTGTAAAGGGATTGTTAGATATTGAATTAGCAGCAAATCAGTTTATTAAATATTATAAGTCAAAAATAGAATATCAACTAAATCAATTACTAAAATATTTCATTACATAAGTACCTTAAAAAATATTTATTTTATCCATAAGGTTTCTAAAGATAACATTAAATATATATAGAGATCTACCCCGACTTTTCCTTGAATATACTGCAATGTAAGAGTATTTCAAGCCTCTGTCTTGAAGGCCAAAAATTCCCTCTTCACTTTGAATGAACTTCAAGGGGGTTGGGACCGGATTGCGTTGCCTTATGAAATCACGAAACCAAAATCGCCGAGCAGCTGCGCAGTTATTGTGGCAAGTTCTGGCATGTGCTGCTTGTTGCTACGCAATATAGGTCTTTTATTTTGATTTCATTTCAGGGTGGAGTCTCACCTTTACCCATCTAAGACCGGCCATTGTTCGATCTCGGTCCCAAGCAGGTCGAAATTAAGATCAGACTGATATACCGCATACGAATCCGATATTTGGCGATCCTCGCTCCCTGCACATATCTCTCCCGAAGTAACCAAATTATGTTCTGCCATTAAAATGCCTCAACTTTCACCGCAACGAACGAAAGAAAAAAGTGACAAAATATGGCTCACCCGGTAATTGCTCCCAGCAGATCAGTGAATATATTTATGTTATTGCTGCCCCCGATCGAGGCAAGTAAAAAATTGCATTATCAGAGTCGTAAACAAATTAGGGGAGCCAACGTTAAAAAAAAGACCAAGAACGAATGCGGAGAGATCGGCAGCTGCCCAGATACACATACTATATAGACGGTCTGGGTCTGGGTATGTGGACGGATAATCAAGGCTCAAGTGGCGGGTCCCATTAGCTGACACCGCCGCCAAGAGAAGTGCACACAATATTTTAGAAACAATGGCCAATGGGGCACGGAGAGAAATTACGGATACAATTGGAACTTTTCAATAATATTATTGATGTTTAAACAATTTAGCAAAAATTACATATCTAGTTTTTAGGCTTTAACTTTTGAATATTTTATGAATAATTCTAGTGTTGATAAAAACGTCATAATTTCTACTGATTTGGACTGTTAGGAAGACTTACAATTTTCATGGAGTTGCACTGTCTAAAAATGATGTTATATAAACTTAATTTTTTAGGTGAATAAGATTTCAAATTAATTACAGATTAAATTCTTTATTATTCGATATATGAGATTTTGACGTCCATAACTCGCTGTTTCTATCCGGCTCGAAGGACCAAGGCACTTTGAAGAAAATTAATCGATCGTTTCATTCAGCTTTTCGGTTATAAAATAATTATATATTATAGAGAAAATTCTAAAAACATCTTGCCACAGCCATGGTAATATCTGTTTTTGGTATAAAGAAAATCTTTTTAGGTACCTAAGATGGTTCCTTCTTTACCCACAATAATTCTGAGTGCATCAAAGTAGCCTAAGCTCAACAAGATTAATAACTCGCTGGCGCACGTTCAATTAATCTTTCGCTGCGCCTGCTCCGGAACTCAGGAGCTGTGGAGCTCTGAAGCTATGGAAATGCAACTAGACCTGAGAGCTGGAAGCTGGCTGACATGGAAATCGAAGTCCCACCAACTGACAACTTAACGGCACGTCTCCGGAACGGATCCCCTTTGGATGCGACAGTGTCCCGGAGGATGGGATGGAATGGGATGAGATGAGATGGGATCGTGTACCTGCCGCATTGTCAGTGTCAATTGTGACAGTGGCTGCGACAGGGGGCTCACTCCCCGAAAAACAAACAAACGGACACGTTCTCCCAGGGGGGAAGGAAGAAGGTGGCCCCGCGATCATGCAAAACATTTGCCCATGAACGTGACAAAACTGAAGAACACGCTGCCGAATCCAACTAAATTAGTTGTTTTAGCTGCGCGGCTCTAAATTTAGTAGCTGCCGCATCGGACGACCCCTCGGATTTTGGGCGTGCGGCAATCCATTGGCCATAAATCAATTATATGGCCCTAGACCGTATTTATAGACCGACTTCTTCTCGACTTCAGGTGCTTCGGGTGAGGGAAATTCCATGCCATATAGCGGCAATAATTTCAAACATTTTCATAGCTCAAATTTATGTAAATACAATGCCGACAGCTCGAATATGCTGTCGATGCTTCTGCTTCTGCTTCTGCTACTGCTATGCCCAAAATTAGCATAAAATATAAATCGAAGATCATTTGTAATAATTAGCGCGACATTTGCTGCTATTTTTTAACACGATTTTTTAGCAAAAAAAAAAACAAAGCAGTTCCTCTGTTCCCCTGAGTTTTGCCTGCACTTTATTTGTTTAATTAGGAATCCCTTGGGCGGACAATGAAAACACGAAAGGCTTTTGACTTTATTGTGTGCGGGGTTTATTGCACTCAGAAAAATATATATATAATTGAATATAATATTTAATTAAAATCTAGAAGTCCTTTCAGTTTCGGCTGAGTTATGGTTGATTTTTAAAGGGTATATGAACAATGACTTCTTTATTTGCTTTTTAATTAAATTTATATATCATAATAATAATATTTAATATTTAAATTAACCTTAACCTAGTTTTTAATTCCCAAATTATTTTTAAAGATATTTAATCTATAATCCTTAGAAGAATTGGGTGCTTGTGACCATAAAAAAAAAGATTTCTTTAAAAATGCAATAAAATAAACATATCAAAACTTAAAATATTAATTTTCTTGTTAATAATTTCCCAGAAAATCTAATTAAAGTACAATTTTCTCTCAAGTGCACAAAATAACAGCTGAAAGCTGTCAGTTAAATTGATGCACCCCAAGGCTTTGGATTACAAAAGGCGCGGAGAGGCCACAGAAAACACGAAAACAAAAGCAAATGAGGCTGAAATTGCAGGAGCAACCAGCTCGACGCGAAGCTTGAACCACCTCAGCCTCAACCACCATCAGCACCATCTGATCCTGCGGAGCCACCAGCACGCAACTTGACTCCTGTTCGTCCTGTTCACCACAAAAAAAAACTAAAACGGGAATAAAAACTGCAGGAGCAGTCGAATTTTATTTGAATTAGCAACGCGCAATCAAAAACATTCAAACACGCATAAATTGAATCCCGTGGGATGATTTCTGTTTCGGGTTCCCATTGGCAACCCCCTCGTCCTGCGTCCTGCCAGCAACTTGTCACGTGATTCCAATAACAAATACACTGCCAGGGATCATCCCTTAGTCCTTAGTCCTCGAACTGCGACGAAATCCAGCCGGAACCCGTATTCCGGCGAGCGTGGGTAAGTTATTTATCGGTCAGACTCCTGCCGAGGACCAGGACCAGCTCCTGGCCACCCCCAGACACTCCATTCCATTCCACCTCCTGCTGCAGCAATCCTCCCCTTCTTTTTTGATTTTCTCACGTTTCTGCAAGTGTAAATGGCCTCGGTCATGGGAACACTTCCAATCCGTAATTGAATAGTTTTATTGAAAATTAGATACTCAATGGGCCCTAATTGATTGACCAGTATAGTCAAGGAACTAGGAGTGGTTACGCTTATGCACTTATAATTAAATTAAATAAAAAGAATGAGAGAAAAACATATTGACTATTTCGTGGGAGTGTTAAGGGAGTTTTTTAAATTAAATTAGACATTAAATAAAGCAATTTGGAGTCTCTAATAATAATTTTAACTAACAAGTTTTATTATATTTAATTTAAGAAATATTTTATTTTGGTAACTTGTTATTTTTTGCTTCTAACAATATTAGAAAATATAGCCAAGACTTCAGTTAAAATATTAAAATTATTTAAGCTTAATAATCCTTTTGAATTTGCTTTACCTTAAATTTGATTTTAATTATTTTTAATCATATAACTCTGCCATAAGAAGTCTTATTTGGTGAAAATATGCTTGACTTTGATTGAGTTCTTCTCAAAAAGAAATGCTGAAAAAATCCCCGAATCCATCACACTGACATATACGTGTAACTCAATCAATACCATATCCTCCTCAGAACCATCTGCTGAAGATCATTCGATTCTAGCAAAGCCAATTTTCAGCCAAGTCAGCCAACAATGTGAGCGAGAGTGTGTCATCAAACCCTCGGTGGGGAAAAGCTAACTGCACATCACCTGGCTGGCGGCGACGGCAGAGGCACAGGTAAACCGCAAAACGTTAGCATGTACCGTGCAGATTTTCCACATTTTCCTTACTCCTCGGCTGAGTGCCTCACTTCAAAGTGTCAAACGGCCGCGCAGAGTCGCATAATGAAGTGCAAAATGTCATTAATTTGCCGCCGTCAAGGTGGGAAGGAAGGCTCTGCGAGTGCGAGTGCGAGTATCTGTGAGTAACCGAGTATCTGCTGGGCATCTGACTGCAAGAGTATCTGCCAGATGCAGCTGCGCACTCGGGAGCGGACAAAAGAAAGTCGGGCGGCGGAAAAAGTATGCAGAAATCCAAAACGAATCCGATCCAGGCCGATCCGCCTGTCCAAGCCACACGCCGACTTTTGTCTCACATTGTCACGAGTTGAAGGTTTTTCGAGCCACTGAGCAGACAATGGGGGGAAAATGGGAAAAATGGAAAAAGGTGCGGGAGAGGGAAACACAGGGAAATACAAGAAAAATGCGCGCCGTCGACCAGACCGAGCCGCAATCAAAACAAGATCTTAGAACTATTGGCGCCTGATATGCCGCCGCCGCACAAGCTCCAGCTTCAGCTCCATCTCCAGCTCCAACTCCAGGTCACTGGGCATAAACGCCGCTTTTGAAATCCGATATTATTATCGGAGGAGGCCCGGTGGAGAATCGGTGGAGAATCGGAGAACACGGTAACGGTAATTATAATCGAATAAAAGCAGACAACAGTCTGAAGCTTCCGACGCCGCATAAATTAGTCGTCCAGAGTTTAAAAAATAGAAGCTACGTCTATAATTCAAACTAATTTGTTTTATTGACAGCGTGTGCGCTTTGCATTCTGTGTAAGATAACAGAGACCCTCCACAAATTGGTCAATTATGTGGGGTCTCTCTCATGTGTGGTGCCCAGGGTACTGGGACTGGACTCCAAGGCGTGTTTCATTAGTCCGAGTGACAATAAATTAAGTTTCGACTTCATCGCCACTAATTAAAACGCGCTCTTGAGATATTAATCTGCTGGGAAGAAGCTTAGTCTGTGACTAGACTTTGTGGTTTTACACTTGAAGAAATAGGATGGATATGTGAAAGGAAAAATTGGCATTAAATATTAAACAGTTATTCTTAAAAACAAATAATAAATTAGTAAATAAATCAGTCCGTTGCTTAGGCAAAAATATTCAATGCAACTTATTATTAATGTCATGCCAAGATTTAGGCCTTTAAATCAGTTCTGGTTCGAATTTCCAATTATTTTATAATGTGTATTAATTTTTATTATTACATATTATTTTGAAGGATTAATAGAAACATATTAATAAAATAAATAATTTAAGGATACATAAGTTACTATATGAAAGATTAATTAAAAGCTACTTAAAGTATATTTAAGCTTCAGCTTCTCCAAACAACTGCAACCTTTGAGCTTGTTTCTTTTTGGGTTCCATAATTATTTCTCTTTCCAAAAGCTGACATATTTTTCTCTCAGTGCCCTATTATAGTTTGTTTTTTTCGGGGACCACCCGCTTGGCATTGGAAAGATAGATCGATCGATCGCTGATCGGTAGCTTTGGCGCTCTCATCTCCAACTAATAACCACCAAAAGCTTGTGATTTTATTTTCATAAATGAATCACGATAATAAATTGTTTATGTTTCTTTCAGTTCGAATCGACTCGGACTCCACTCGAATCGGAGCTTCATGGGAAAAAGAGATTAGCATCAGCGTTTATGTTAATGCAATGTTGAGACATCATAAAAATGAAATATCTGCCGCTTTATTAGTTGCCAACTGCACACAGTTTTGGCGAGCTCTGAATCACTTGCAAATATATCTTTCAGATAATTTCTTGGGGGGTCTTAATTGAATATGCTTATCTATGGCAAACATCCTTTGGGGGTTATTTTCTGAGTTTTTTTTATTTATTCTGTTTTATTTTGGGCAAACTTGAAGGGCAATTTGAAGTTCAAGTTCGGTATGGCGAGCAGGTACAGAAACAAGGCACTTGAAGAGAGATAATGCATTTTTAGATTATATTTTGCTTGGATAATATATGATTTTTGAGGTAGAATAATATAGACAGAATTTAAAAGCAATATCTTTATCAAAGATCACCTAACGATCATCCTATTCAACGCTGCATCAAAGAACCATTTAAACACAATCGGAATAGCAGTTAATTAAAATTCAAATGCACTTTTCCCTAAACAATATTGATGATCGTAAACTATTCTTGATCATGACAAGGATCACGTACACCAAAATAGATCTCGGCCGGCTGAGCACACCGGTTCCATTACAGAAAATTTTGGCGCCAAATTAAATGGTAAATCAGCTCTGTAAAGACTGCAAGGACTGCAGCGACTTCAAGACAAAATCAGTTCCTTGTGGTACGTGTCAAGCAAGCAGATGTGGATCCGGGGGTGATCCTTCCTCCTTGCAAGACGCGGAGGGGTTGGCCAGCGGAAAGTAACGTCTGAAACTGCAGTTCCACCACCATCGAAAGTAGAAAGTTCACCACCAGCGGCATAGCTCCGCCGGAGGTTGTCTGGTGATGCTGTGGATTTTTGGGGTGGGACACAACATGCGCCAGGTAGATTTGCACGAACCTCTCCTGGTATCGCCCTCCCTCTCCGCTTTTTGGCGCATTCCAAGGCACTACGGATCTCGACCAGGTAGAGCTGCCGCCAGGTAACTTCCACCCCAAAACGGGCATGTGCCGGGTGGAGAGTGAGAGAGGGGTTCCTGCGCCAGATGGCGAAATGCCTCACTATCGACAATCGGGAATTTCATGGTCGCCGGGGGTTTGTTTTCCTGCCCGAATGCACCTATTTACCAGGAGGATGAGGATGATGATGAGGATGGAGGAGGACCGGAACAATGGTCCGGGAAAAGGTTGATTTACCTTAGAGATCGGCGAGCTGTTTGTCCCGGTGATTAATATTTTTGCGGACTGAGTCTGAGTGGGAATATATGCATTGTTGTTCTCGATTTAATGGCGGGGCCAATGTCACGTGCTCAGGTTTTGCCAGCTGCCCCGCAGGAGAGGATCCTGCCGATAGAGATCAATAGGAAAGCTTACTGCTGGCCTCTCACAAAAGAATCGATCCTTATTGACATCCGTCAAGAATGTCGAAGGGGGGTAATTTTTATTAAAAGCTGACAGGCGGATCACTTGAAAAATGCAGTCAAAGGAATTTCTTGATCTTAAAAATTATTTACACTGAAATAAGATCGATATGAGTAGAGTTTAAGGTTTTATAAGAATTCTCTATCAATGCCTGAAAAATGATTGATTTAAAAAAATTTTGCGTAAAATATAATATTAGAAAAATATTTGAAACTTATAACAACATGAGAATAATTTCAATTTCTGATTATAATTGATCTTTATTTTCCTTTTTTCTGAGGATTATTTATGATCTTCAACAAAGGCTTTTGATTTTGATTGATACTGAAAGTTTTGTGCTCTACTGACTTAACTCAAATACTCTCAAAAATGATGAGAAGCCACGATCATTTGTAGAATTCAGTCAGTGGAAAATCGTATAATTTGAGCCGAGCTTAGTACCTTTCAATTGATAGCCCGGCATCAAGCGGGTAATCAGCTTAGCCTAAATGATCTCCATAAGAACCGATCCTCTTAAAAGCCAAGAAAAGCGATCTCTTAGGCGATCGCGGGACGATTGGGAGCTGAAACAAGAGAGCTCCCCAGGAAAAGAGCGACAAGAGCTTGGGGTTTGCCTCTCTTAACGAAGCTCCAAAGAGGCACCTGCCTTTGAAGAGAGGCCAAGGTATATAGCAAGACGATCGTGTGAGGCGGAACTCCGAAAGAGGTTTATAAATAAACTTGCTGAGCGGGTATATGTGTGTACATAATAAGCTCGCCACCAGCTGCCGCTCACTCACACCATGGCAAATCAGGGGAAATACGAGCTGCAGAGAGCAGGCAGCTGGTGGCGATCGCTCAGAGAGGGAGAGAAGAGAGTGCCTTTGTGGCACGTGCTCGCTTTTTACACACAGATTTGTTGGCGGTGCCAAACGCTCCCTCCCGCTCCCTCACGCATACCGCTCTATAGGTCTATCCCTCTCGCACCCTTTGCCACGATCGGCAGCAGCAGCTGGATCAGCGTTCAATGAACGCACAGCTGTGGATCTTGGCTCGTGGTGATTCGGGGTTGATTCACAGAATCACAGAATCCCGTGTCACATCGGAAGTAGGTAGCCGCCAAGATCCTGTGTCGCCCGAGGGGGTTGATCGGAGTCCTGTGATCCTGCGATCCTTCGAGGGGGTTGAATAGGGAGTCTATAAAACCGAAGCGATCCTCGCCGGGTTGCATCATTCGAGCAAGGAACTCTGAGGCGATCGAGACGCGTGTTGAGAAGAGCAAATGAGTGAGCAGTGATTCGCAGTTCGGTATTATCGGTATCAAATACAGAGATCCAGTGATCAGTGATCAGTGATCAGTCATACTTGGGAGTACGCCCACAGTAATCATGGATAAGCTCAAGTACAGCCGCTGTCCGCTCAAGAAGCGTCCGATAATGGTGGAGGAGTCCTATCAGGAGGATCACTTAAGTCATGGTAGGTTTACTATAAGGATTATACAAGTATGATATCGATTCGAAAAGATCCTACGATTAAAGATCGATAACTAAATATAAATAAGCAGACTTCTCCAATTGATAAGCTCTCTGAAACGGACTTTTGAAATCAATTTAAAAATTATTGATTATTAATATATATTTTCTATATAATATTCCCTTTACTAAAGCTAAAAATTTCTTTCATTTTTAGATGAAGGACCCGTCGACTTGAGTGTAGCCTCGGCAGCTGTTCCCCTAGAACCACATTGGTCGGCGAAAGCGGAACCGGAACCGCAGGCCGTGCCCACGGAGCTGAGGCGTCGCTTTGATGCGGCCATGAATCAGACCAAGGAGCAGCTGGCCCGCCGCATCTGGGAGGAGACCCGGGAGATAGCCCGTGCCTTTCCCGATGTCTTCACCCGCGAAGAGATTGCCAAGAGTCTGGCGCGCTTGGGCTACGGGGAATTCGAGCTGCCACCAGAGGAGGAGGTCATGGAGCCCGAACCTGAGCCAGCACCCCAACCCGAGCCAGAGCAGCAAATTCCGCTGAGCTATGTTAGGGAGTCACCTTCTACCATAATCAAAGTAGAGCCCACCGAGCAGGACTTTCCCCTGCGAAACTACAATAACAATCTCCTGAAGAGCATAGCGGAGTACGAGGATTGCATGAAGATGCAACCGATCAAGGAGGAGCTAGTGCCTGTGCCCCAGGCCCCAATGTACTACCCACCACCTACACCGCTGGCCGAGCCCGAGGATCTGTCGGTGACCCAAAGGCGCGTGCTCAGCGAGAACATGAATCTGCAGAATGTGGCCAGGGCTCTGCTTAGCATGCAGCACATGGCGCCGCATCCTCAGCAGCATGCTCTGCCGCCACAGGATATGGAAGAGGACCAGGAGAACCAGGATCTCAATCCGCTGAAGATCAAGAGCAGCAACGATCTGTACTACCAGTGCCAGCAGTGCAACAAGTGCTACTCCACCTATGCCGGTCTGGTGAAGCACCAGCAGACCCATGCCTACGAGAGCACCGAGTACAAGATCATCCGGAGTCAGCCGGGTGGCTCTGGTCCCATAGTGGACCAGACGGAGTTCTGCACGGATCAGGCATCGGCCTTGATCCAAGCAGCCAATGCTGCCTCGGCGCAGAGCATGCAGAAGCCGGTGGGTGTGCCGAGGTACCACTGCCAGGACTGCGGCAAGAGCTACTCCACCTACTCCGGCCTGTCCAAGCACCAGCAGTTCCACTGTCCCTCGGCGGAGGGCAACCAGGTGAAGAAGGTGTTTAGCTGCAAGAACTGCGACAAGACCTATGTGTCTCTGGGAGCCCTCAAGATGCACATTCGCACCCACACGCTGCCCTGCAAGTGTCCCATCTGCGGCAAGGCCTTCTCGCGACCCTGGCTCCTCCAGGGACACATCCGCACCCACACGGGCGAGAAGCCCTTCAGCTGCCAGCACTGCAACAGGGCCTTTGCCGACCGCTCCAATCTCCGGGCTCACATGCAGACCCACTCGGATGTGAAGAAGTACTCCTGCCCCACCTGCACCAAGTCCTTCTCCCGAATGTCCCTTCTGGCCAAGCATCTGCAGAGTGGCTGCCAGAGTGAGCAGAACGGCGGCCCGGGAGGCTCCTCCGGCGGTGGCTTCGATCAGCAACAGCTGCAGCAGCATCTCCAGGGCTACGAGGAGGGTCACAATCCCCACCAGGTCTACTATGCCGGCAGCGTGGGCAGCAGCAACGGGGAGGAGGAGGAGGCCGGCGACTACCCCATGCCGCCGCCACAAGCCATATATTAAGTCAAAGATACACACAAATCAGTTTAGCCAAAGTTACACCAAGTCAGATTCAGGGATTCAGTCAGTGCCAAAAATTAGTCAGCGCAATTATATTGCCTCTTAGGGTCTCTAGTTTATCACAACATATTTATTTAGCATTATCCCCTAAATTATTCCCCCTAAATATTTAACACATAACATCGAAGTTAGGAGCTAGTTTTAGGGTCCGTTGTTGCAGGTTGTTTTCGTTGACAATTCCTTGTATTATAAATCGTTGTTAATACTCATTCGTGTACAAATCGAAATGGTGCCACAGAATAAACCCAAATGCCACACATGCCAACATGATAATTTAAACTTATAATTTATTTTAATTTAATAATCATGATTTAAGCTATGTAAATATGGTGAAGGTAGCCAGTATGCATGCACTTATTTATAATTTTTTTTAAATGAATAAAAAACACAAAAAACGGAAATGGATTTTTATTTAATTTTGAATAAATAAATACATAAACTTAACACTCTTTTCTGCCGCTCTAAAATAGATAGTTCATTTTATCTTAGCGCATCTCTCGGATGCACCTTTCGAATTGAACTGCAATCTCAAAGATGCAATCTCTGCAGAGCTTCGTAGGTGTCGTTTATTTATATCTTGCACCATGGAAAACTCCACGAAATCGAGACATTCAACCATCAATGGGTCCCAATGGGGGGGGGGTCTTAAAGAAATAAGGAAAACCATAATATATATATATAGAGCCGTTTATATGTATAAAAATCTATTGAAAATCGCTGCTTAAATCAAAATTAATTGCCAGAATAATAATTGTTTTGAACGTAAAGCGCCGAAATGCAAACGGCAAAACCGGAGGAGAATTGGCGCAGCTGCAACTGCAACTGCAACTGCGACTGCGTCACCGGCAAAGCAACAACACAGCAACACAGCAACTAGCAACATCAACAACAGCAGCAGGCGGCAAGCGCCAACAACAGCAATACACTCAAAGAAAAAATGTAAGGAAATTAAATAAATTTGTTTTATAAAAATTAGTTCAATAATAAGTTGGAGCAATAAGTTCAATGTCCTTAAACTAATTTTCTAACCGAAGACAGACTGCGATTAAATCATAAAAATTAATTTTTGTAATAATTATTTAGAGTTTTAATTAACTTTAAAAATAACTTACAAGTTTAACAAATTTTTCAAAATAGTTTTAACCATTATAAACTCACCCCAAAATTTCGTTAAGTGCCCGCCAAACGTCTAGTATTTTTGTGGGTCTGCTGCAGTTGGCGAAATCCACTCAAAACAACAAACCATACGATGAATCATCGACTTTTTCGAAAAAAAGCTAAACAAAATCAACCAAAAAGTTATAAAAAAACAAAATAAATAAAGCCGGCTTGTGGTGCAGCCGCACGCAGCTAGATGGCGCTAGTGGGCAGCCCCAGCAGGCTTTTGCAGGCCGAGTTCAATTAAACGCGTTATTTCCAGTTGCCGCGAGCTGCCGCGACTCTTGCTGCTTTTCCGCACTGCAACACAGCCGCACCTTACTTTATATATCCGAAGCCAACTGGAGCTAAAGGCCCCACCCACCCTTCATCTCCATCGAGCGGCTCAACTCACTCGCATTATTATAAATGCCGTCCACGCAGTTTCTAACGCTCTACAACTTCCAGTTTACTTTTTGTTCATAAGCAGTGGCCTTACTCTTACGAGAATGAGGGGTTTAATGGATAGTTTAAGGAGGTAAGAATCTATTTTTAAAGGTATTTATTGTATAGACAAATCTGGAGCAGGATGAAAAATACCTTGGTTTTAAATTGAGAATTTTTGGAAACCGTTTATAAGTAGAATTTCATAAAGTGATCTTTTAACATAATATATTCCGGTGAAGTGCTTCCGCTTACCAAAGGGACAAGATTTTTTGATTATGAAACAATAGTATATCTTAAATCTTAAAATATATATTGATACATTTCTGATTTGACGTTGTTTTTCCTATTCCTAATTGGAAACTATGTTCAAAACCATTTCATTTATAATTTACACATTTTTGTTAGAACACTTTTATTTTTTAATATTTTATTCTCAGAGCATTCCCCTATTCGTTTTTCCTACCACTTGCTTCCGCTCTCGACCTGGCCCAGCGGTAGCTTTTTGGTCTATTAGGAAACCATGGCGTGGAGCCGGAGCCCCGCCACTTGAAAGTCATATTGCATTTGCCAGACAGCACTCGCCAGAACCGGGGACAGTCCAGTGCCAGCTCAGTGCCCCCTCACCTCAGGTGTCTGCGTCGCCCGTTGACTTTGATTTCGGGTGCGCGTGCTGCCGTTTTTGGAAGGTTTTTTTTTCGGCTGATGAAGTTTCCAGGTGCCACGCTCCGGTGGAACGCATGCCAGGTAGCGGCATTTGGTCAAAGGTTAAATTAGACGGGGGGCCTGGTGACAAGTGCCAGGCAATCGTTTAGAGCGCTAATTTATGGGCCGCCGAAAAAATACCATAGAAAAATGGTAAAATCAAAGGCCGAAAACAACAAGCAAGAAATGTGCTCGAGTTTCATTTATTGCGGCTACGTGCAGAGCTGGCTTAATTGGCAGTCGGAGTTGGAGCCAAGTCTCCTTTGGCCAAAAGACCACGAGCACGCCTTGTTCTTTTTCTAATTTCGGGGCCCGGCTTCCTCGCCGTGGCAGTTTAATTAATCTCCGATCGTTCAGAATGCATTTTTAAATGCATTCAAATTGATTTTTTGAAATTATTACGAGCTTTACTATTATTTAAATTCAGATATTCAAGACACGTTTCTCGCCGCTCGTTGGCCATTAATATTTAATAATTTCAAATCGGCACATGAAACAAATTATGGAATATTACCGGGCGCCATACCAGCTGTACAGCGCCATTGTTTTTGTTATTTTTTTATATGAATGTATCTAAGGCCCGATGCCTTTGTTGCTGTTATGGCCACTAAGCTGTACGTGTTGTTTGCTTAACGCGCCGAGTGTAAATTAATATTTAATTATGATCGTTCCCTGGCTGGGTCTGGGGCTGGGGCGCTGATCGTGTGTTGAGTAAACGCCATTTTCTGTATTAAGATCTAATCGTCGTGTTTTTTTGTTGTTAAAAAAGCTGCCAACAAAGCGTTTAGGCCAAGTCAATGGAGCATTGGTTTTGGCAATCGATTTTAGCTCTCGCTCAGATTAGCCAGGTTAAGCAATGGATAGGTATTTGGGATTAAAAATAAGGGAGAATTGATTATAATTATAATGAGTTAATAAATAAATTAAGTCCTTACTATACAATATAAATTACAAGCTAACTAGGAATTAATTTGCTGAAAACTACTTAAATTAGTTAAATTAAGTCTTATAAAGACATCTTAAAGTACCTTTAAATTTATTTCTTATAAAATATACAGATAGATTTAAATTCAAGTCTTTACTTAAGACTCAAAACCACAATTAAATTTAATTTAAGCAGATGTTCTGATCGTTTTGTTTTCTTTATTTTTGTGCTTCATCCAAAAGCCATGCTCTAATAAATTAAGCTCTTCCTGAGACCCAGTTCTAGCCTTGTTCCATCGGCGGAGGAGTGAGCTGACAGCTATGATTAGCCACGAGCAAGACACAATCCTCAGCTGTCCATAACTCATGCCCCACACACACAACACACACACTCTAGAGTTCGGTGGAACTGACCAAAATAAGTCGCGGCCAAGTCATAAATCCGATGCCGTGCACTCGTCGACGTCAAATTAATCAAAAAGGCAACCAAAATGCAGCGCAGGCAAATTAGCCATAACAAAAACCGAACTGAGACCCAGTAAAAAAAAGCATCAAGTGGCAAAAGCCAAATGAGAACTTTTTTCCCACACTGAGCCAGGCGATCAAAGCGAACCGAAAGCAAAATGAACCGAACTGAACAGAGAAATAAGAACCGGCAGAGAGGAGAACCTTTTCGAACAAATCACATGCAGACAACGCCCCTGAAATGGAATCGATATAATTATTTGCATTATTAATAATTACCATTGTCTCGCTTGGATTTCGATTCGGATTCGGATACGGTCTGCGATATGAAATTCAAATTCAAATTCGAATTCAAACTCGAGTGCGTTGGCGTTCGACCGCACACAGAATCATAAAGCATGGGATCTGCGCTGTAAATATGCTAAAGAACGGCCAGGGACTTTGTTTTCGCGGCGCCTAATTAATTCAAACCGCAAAGCTAGCTCCAGCTCAAACTCAAACTGAAACTGAAACCAAAACTTCAATACGGAAATAAGCTTAATCTAACAGCGAGAAAAAGCAATTTGAAAACTTAATGTGGCTCCGGTTCGAATTGAGGCTCGAATATGGAACTCTGAGGCGCCAGAGGCGAAACAATTGCACCGATCTTGGTACCATATGTGTGGGCCACCCACACCGGAAAGCCTGGACAAAATCTGGGCATAAACTAAAAAGAACCCCGAGAAGAAAAAGAAATCCGTCAACAGGCTACAGACAGCACATATCAAGACTCAAATGTGTCTGAGCCTCGAAACCCCATGAGGCACCCCAACCTGACCACGCTCCACGCAAAGCTTCAACTTGTCAGCGCGCTAAGTGCTTAAACAAAAAATAAACTTACAGATATAGATACATATATATATCTGTATATTTATATGCAGAAAAACCTGAGTTCTTTTAAATACCACGAATGTACATAGCTATGACACATTGTTCTTTTAGCGCCTCGAGTTCGGCTTTCCGTTGGGCGTTCAACCCGCACATGCGATTGCAGAGCAACCTGTTGTTTTGCTCACTTGCCGCAGACAACTGGATTCGGATTTATCTTATTACAGCACACAAAAGGCGATAGGCAAAAGATTTAATTATGCCCGTGCCGCGTATTAGTTTCCACTAGCTTTGTGAGCACTTGAAAGGTAAGCAAATGAAGTGAAAATGCTCTTTCGATAATAAAACATATTAAAGTGTTCCTAATGATAAAAAAGGTAACTTTTCAATTACAATTTAATTTATGAAACTTATAGAAAAAAACATTGTTACTTACATACTGATCAGATTTTGCTTTGAAATAACTCAGAATAAATATTACATATATATTTCAAGGACCAACCTTTTACCCTAATTTCTTGAAAGGGTATTCCTGAATAGGATATTTTGTCTATTATACATTCAAGAGAAGGAGGTGAGGGCGTGGGTGTTCGACCCGACGCCGTCGTCGCCATTGAGAGGGCGTCAAGAAAGACAAAAGCCATCCAGTCACAAAATTGACATTTTGCTTTCAGCAGCAGTAGTTAACAAAAAAATATATATATAAGATGGAAGGGTAAAAATAAGCTTACAAAAAAAACTAAAACGGGGCGCAAAAAAATCATATTTTGCACGTTTTTTGTGTCGAGTGGCGACGAGCGAAACAAAAGACTTAGGCAACGAACTTGCCGCTCAAAGGGCTCGGGAACAGCCCGTCGCCCGCCGCCGCCGCCGTTGCTGCCTCTGCGCCCCGTGCTGCAAAGTGTCAAGTTGCGCAACTTGTCAGCCAAAAGCTGAGCCTCCTCCATCGTCGTCGTTGTTGCCAGTGTCTGCCGGGGTGCCTTTTTGTTTTATGCATAAAGCCGTTTTTAATTAAACCGACGACAGCCACTAAACATGCCCCATTATCATGTCATATCTATGTGTACTATCTGCATATGCTGCCTATCTTCTGGGGACTCCACAGATCCCAGACTTCAGGCCAGGATCGGCTCCGACTCCGACTCCGACTCGGCCCGGATCGGATCGGTTCAGGCTATATGGCGGAGCGCTGACATAAACGCTGACATTAATTGAGTAATTTATAACGATGCCGGGCAGACAGAATGGATGGAAAGACATCGAGAGCCGACATCAAAAGCTCAGCTCGGCAAGCGCATGTCTCGGGGCGCTCCAGAGTCAAAAGGGATCCGAGCACAACATGATATTGTTATTATTATTATGATTACCAGCGACATGAATTCAATTAACACTTGTCAGATGTAGTCAGCTCGGAGCTGTGAGCTCCGAAACTGCGAACTGCGAGCTGTGAACTGCAAAACTGCGAACTACGAGCCCCGAAACACACAGAAACAAGCTCACGATCCGCCGGCATAGATAAGTTTGAAAATTTATGTCTCGGATTTGGCCAACTTGGCGCTAAGTTATAGTAAGGTTTGCCCCATAACCCAAATATATATTCTCGGCTTTTTGGATATCTTTACTGGCAATGTTTATATTAATTTATAAATATTTAATTTCAAGTTTAGAAATATTGCCTTAGATGTTCTCCTACCCAAGTTCTTTTGGCCAGCAAACGGTTCACGATAATTGCCAATGCAAAAAACCTTTTTGGCCCGCTGCTAATGAGCCGAACATCGCCGCATCGCTTCTGCATTTAGGCCTAATAACTGTCGGCGAGGAAAGCCGGCATGGCAAGTCCCAAAGCCAGCCCCCAGAGAGTCGCCGATGGGCCTCCCGAAAAAGGCGCACAAGTCAAAGCAAATTAAAATAAGAATCACGACAGGTTACCATGCGATCCCCCAATCGAACCTGGTTCCAGCTTCAGCTTCCAGCTCCCAACTCCATACGGAACAAACACGAAACGCCGCCAGAAAAGTTCAAGTCGGCCGGCAAAAGAAATTTACAAGTGTTAAATGTCGAACGCTTTTTGGCTGTGAGGGGAAATGCGTGCTGCTGGCCGGCTTTCGACACGAAGCCAACGCGGAAACGGTGGACAAATGAACCCCAAGCTTAGGTTATTCACTGGGAAAATTTAAGGGAAAACTATAGAATCTCTTTGAAGTATTAAGAAATGTACTTGAATGTTATGAGCAGGTGTGTTATGTTTTATAATTATAATTTATAATTATAATTTTTTAGGTTCCTTGAAAAATGAAAGCTTATCTTGGCTATAAACTATACTTTTTAAAGCTTAGACCATGTTTTTCCAAGTGCACCCTTTTCTTAGAGTCCGACAAATGGCGTACGTGTTAATGGCATTTGAATTTGGCCAAATATGGAATCGTCTCCATCGTCGCCACTGTCACTTTGCATGTTCCGCCTGCCCGGCCGACCGGCAAGTGAAGACCAGGGATTTGGCTCCAAAGAGGTCTCAAAGCTGGACAAATGCTTGGCCAGAGTCGTGTCTCATTCGCTTTCCGAATTAAATCAGTGGAAAACGACACGCATCCGTCGTCGATTCGATTTTTTTTGTTTTTTGTTTTTACGAACTTGGAGGTGCCCGCAATAAGATTACGAGTATATAGCATTTGGTCAGCTTTCTAATGGATCGTGACTCGGTGCCGAATTTGAGGATGAGTCCACAGTTGACACAATTTCAGCGGAAAGTGTTGCCAAATTAAGGGGCTAGATGCACAAGAAAAAAATAAGGAGATTCATTTGTTTAACAATATTAAAGCGATAAATAAATAAATAAAAGGGGAAAGGTGTTACAATTGTAACGATTTTTTTTTAATGATCATTAAATATATCCTAAAAAGTAGCAATTCATTTTCTCTCTCTGCACAATGGCATTTGTTGATATATAGGCCGATTTCGTTGATTGGTTTTCGGCGGCCCATCACTTGCCAAACCCAAGACATCTTCGCGATCGATGCTTTCCTCATTTCCAATTTTGCGCATTTGCAAACTCACTCACTAAACACACTATATGGCCGGGCTAATCAACTCACGGCATCTGACAGGCCCTAAAGCAATTTCCTGATTATTTATAGAGGTAACATCACTTGCCAGCGGCCACAGACCCACACATTTGGTTCAATTCAAGTGCGCTGCGGTTCAATAAACCAGTACCAGTCGGTGTGGTGTGCCTGTCCCAGTCCCAATCCCAGTCCCAATCCCAGTCCAAATCCAAATGACAGGCAACAACAAACAAGTTTAATTATAGCTCATGTAAATAATTTCTCAATTGTAAGCTGTTATCAAAGAAAACTTCAATCAATCATAGAATACCCAAGTCGCGGCGAGTATCAACCTGAGAGGCAGTCACCACACAATGGCTAGATTTCAGCTTCAGCTCCAGCTCCGGGCGTGGGCCGTGCAGTTTGAACTAGCCAAATCTTGGCTAATTAATCAAAATAATAATCAAGCAATCAGTGGATCATATGGCCAGACACCAGCACAAAGCTCAAGTTCGTAGATACTTTTTTTCTTTTTTTTTTCTTATATATAGGTTTATTTTTTTGTTTTTCGCCTCTTGGCTTTTTGGGTGAGCCACGACGCACGCCAAAGTGGAGCCGAGAAGGGCTAGAGATGGTAACGTGTCACGGAGGAGGAGTCAAGGAATAAGTAAAAATATTCTTACGATTTTTACTATATTTTGTTTCAGTATAACATATTCTTAGGGCATACTAAGCCTTAAAACTTAACTGGTAATATTTCCTGCAGCTTCAAAATAAGGTTTGTTCTTTTTAAATGATTTTTAACAGCTTTTAAGCTCTTACTGCTTAAAGATATATCATCTTAAAATTTATTTAAATATTTATAATACATGTTTCAGCTATTCCTTTGCTCTCCAGCATCCTTTTCGATACCATTCTCTCCATTCTAAGATTACATTCTCACGCACTCCTCTTTGGGTCTGTCAGAAAACATGATTTCAACCGCTGTCATTGCTCACGAGTTACGAGCATTTGGCTTTTTGTTTTGTTTCGAATTTCAGGTGCTTTGGTGATTCAAACTATTCGGCTATTCATTCATTGAGACATGCAACTTGTTTTGTTCTCGCACTCGCCTCGACACTTGGCCGCAAAATACTCGTACAGATATATATACGCTATATGGCCATATATGGCTGGCTGACAATCGGAGGAGATTTTGACATTACGAGCCAGAGAATAGGTTGAGTTGAACCTGTAGCCCGAAACTGACTGACTGACTGGCTCTGACGGAGCGTTAAGTAACGTCTACGCGTTTGAAACAATTAATCACCTGTCGTCGTCGCTTGTGCGATTGGTCTTTTTTTTTTTTTTTGCCCCGTCTATTTTTCGGTGGTTATGGCTCGGTTTTCTCAGATTTTGTTCGAGAGACCCAGACAGTTATGTGGTTTAGTGGCCTTTTCTGGTATTTGTGGATTTGTTTCTTTCCGCCGGTGCATGATCTGTTATGGTTTTGTATGTTGATTGCTCCGACTCGGTGATAAATCATTGCGGGCTGCTGTACGGGAATCGTGTTGATCTTCGGCCGCGGCAGCGAAATGTCAAAAGCGTTGTTCGACTTTTGTTAGGATGTATTTTGTTGTATTTTTTTGTTGTTTTTTTCTGTCCAGAGATAAGATCTAATTGGCATAGTTTTCACTGCACCTAGTCTGATGTGTTCAATTGCTGACAAATGGCCCAAGTCATTTGTCTAACCTGCCAATAATATATCCAAGTATTCAAAATAAGCTATAATTTATATGCTTTGTTGTTTTAAATGGACAAGTTGGTTATAAAAAAAAGCAATTTAATGATTATTTATTAGCTAATGTTGTAAAGGTAATACTGAAGTTTCACAAAAAATATTGTGTAAAGTCTTGTTAAAGGACTAAAAATTTTACAAATTTAAAAGAGAGCAAAAAGGGATTGTACAAATTGATATAAATTTTTTTTTAATGTATTCTTATTTAACAATATTTAACTGTAATAAAATAAATAACAAAAATGTTACCATTAACATGTTTATAATGTGACATTAAAATAATACAAAACTCCTCCATTTCTTTATTAATTAATTTAATAAAATCAAATCAAATTTATCTACTTTCCCAGGCCACTGTATTGACCGATATATTCTATAGCAAACAATCCCTAAATCAAACTTCTGAGCCAGTTTATTTCCCAGCAATTTTTCTTCAACGATTTGGATCTCTTTCTCTTGCCAGATTTTGAACTTTTTCCTAAACTTCGAGCTCCGCCTCCTGAGGCCCAGACCTCGCCAACGCGAGACAAGTGAAAAGCGCATAAATCGACGCCCAACACCTTGATTTGGAAAATTTTTGGGTGGGGAAAAGAGGAGGCAGAGAGTCTGTGCCGACATGCAAGTGAAATTTAACAAGCCACTCCTCAAGATCAGGCAGACCGAGGCAACAATAGCGAAACGATCATCACACACAATGAGAGTCGAAAGCGGTGATTTTTCAGGCAAGCACCGAACCCAAAATACGTCACATTTCAGGAGGTGGAAATATTGTGGCAGCCCCACTGTTCATATATATAAAAAAATATATATGTATATATAAATATGTATAAAAAAAAGTGGGCTCAGCCGAAGAAATGTTCCACGCCCCCAGATAAACCTCGGAGGAGAGGAGCGATTACTTGCGCATATAATTAAATCAAATTAAAAGAACTAACGAAACCAAGCCAGGCACCATCCTGTTCCACTTGTCTCGAGAGGAGGAGCTCATCCGTTGCACAGAGAAAAAAATATTATATTTATAAATATATTAGGAATAATTTCCTAGGCAAAAAATATGACTAGATGTTACTTTGAAAATGTTCTTAAATATTTTGGGCTATTTGGTTTAAGCTGAAGTATTTATTGATATTAGCAAATAATATATTACTTAACAAACTATAATTTATTATAATAAAATCTTACAATAGTTACATATATTTTGTATTAAGTAAATTATTTATCTCTTTTAAGTTAAAGTTCTTAATTCCAAATCTAGTCAATTTCTCTACAGCCTTTTTTTAGGACTCGCCCTCAGCGCCAACGCAATTCAATGAATCCGCTCCTGCGCCGCTCCACTCTCCTCGGTCCTCGGACTCATCCAATCTGGAGGCGCAAAAACCAAGTCACTGTCTCTAATTGAATTCGTCGGCTTAAATAAAATAATTCAGCTGCAGGGGCAGTGGAAATAAATTTTTGCCTGCCTAGGACCAGGACTAGCTGGCACTGCCGTGTGGATATACATAGTCTGGGCCTCCAACTCCTTTGATTGCTCACTAAATGCTCCTCGGCAAACACACAAATGCACTGGCTTACAATTGATTTCTGCGTTTTTTGTATATTTTTTGTTACCTCTTTCGTGGTCGGTCTGGCAAGTGTCTCGGATACCTCGAAGGCGCAGCAAATCAATCTGCAAACATGCCGCCAAGCCAAGTGTAAGATACGGCGAGCCCAGGGCCAAAAGTGCACAGAAAGAAAGGTCTGAAAAGATTTGAAAATCCAGAGAAATTAATTATGAAATTTTAACTCAAAACTGATAAAGAAAGAGTAGTTGTTGAAATTTCTTATACTTTTAAATATGTAAAAGTTTAATCTATAGTTTTTATATAATTTCAAAAATATACTCCCTTTTCGTTGAGTGACTTTCAGTCCCGTCCCTCTGTCCATTATTGTGGGCATCACTTTCTGGTTTGCTGCGGTGGTTTTGGTGCCGTAATAAATACATTTGGTGAATTTTAATGTCCTCCTCCCATTTTTCAGGCAATTTGAGCGCTCCAGCGTCTTCGGGACTTCCTTTCCGTACCAAAGAAGAGGCCCGCGAAACCCAAGAGGAAGACGAACCCAAAGGCAGACAGACCAAACACTTTGGTGCCCTTTTTGGGGCAACTCCCCTGGATTTGTGAGCGGTTTGGCAATAAATATTTTGAATCAGAAAACATATAAATTTAGTGATTTGCCAGTCACAGAGTCGAAGTCGAGTCGAGTCCGAGTCCCGGAGTCAACGAGTGTGTAAGCTTCTTCGCTGGGGCCCCCGTCGCAGACTGTGGCCTGAAGAGTGAAAGACTGCGGGAGAATCGAGATACGAAACGGATCGGATCGGATCGGATCAGATCGCCGCCTCGGCGCAGTTCAACATAAATTGGTAAATTGTTTTTGGCGGCTTCTTCCCGGCACATATTTTCGTATATTGCATTTTCAGTGGTTTGCCGGGCAGTAAGTGGGTCAAACCTGAAGTCCGCGTACGCGTCCGCATCCGAATCGGACTTGGACTTGGAGTTGCGGTAGCCAGCATTCAAAGTAGGTGATGAAGTTCCAATGCTTCTTGATTTGTGATAAGCTTCATATTTTTAGGGTTTAATTCAATGAAAGTTGCGTCGACAATGGGCAGGCACCCGACCAATTCCAGCGGCAGTCGGTGAAATTATGCAGTCGGTGGCAGGAGCTTGGGCTCCTCTTGGCTTCTTCTTCGATTTTTATGGCTTGGGGTTTGCGTGAAAATTTGCTTTATGCCGGGCCAGAGTTCAGCAAAGGGAGAAGAACACTTTTCGGCCCAGTCATAAAATTGATTTCGAGCTTTGGCGAGGAGTGAAAGCGACCTGGCCGGCAATCGGCAGCCAGCTGCCCCTGATTGGACGCAAGAGTGCGGTCCGCAATTCGGTTAATTGGAGATAGAATGTGGCCAAGTGTCGTGCCGCGATGACGATAACAAATCAGCCATAATGAATATCAGCAGATCAACTGGAAATTATCCCCATTGATTGAGGGTAATGATGTTTGTTGTAGAGAATTGGGTTTATTGCGTGCTACTCATGGAACTGATTTAATTACGGATCAATGTTTAGTTAATTTGAGTTACATAAATCTAGCAGGCTTCAAAGTAAATTTAAATCCTTAAAATGAAATAAAATGAACATGAGAAATACCCTTACTTTTTTTTTAAGAACTTTATCAAAAGCCTTAAAAGTGAACCCAAGAGTTTCAGAGGTAAAGAGATATAAAACACATAGGTACATTTTAAGACCCGGCCAGATTTTCCTTAATAAATTATTCAACAAATTCACAACCTTTAAAATAAATGATTCCATTAAGAAATCCCTAATTAATTGCGAATTTCTACCCAAACATTTAGAATTCTTCTACCAAGTGGGCGTATCTTTCTCCTCGAATATATATCCTGGCCCCCTCGGGCTAGCCATGACCAATTATGCCATTTGCCAAAATCAAACTATCAACTTTGACACTCATTAGCGTCAAATTATAGCGCGTGCAAAAGGCAACGACGGCAACTTGGCGAACGGCAGAAGCTCAAGTACAAAAACCTCGTAAATCCATAAAAGCAATCGTAAATTTTTATTGTCATGCCACTTGCCAGGTTTCCCGGCTTCAGGAAAATGCCCGGGACAACGTGCTTGGTGCTTGGTGCTGAGAACTTTTCTCCAGGGAAAACCGAACACCATCGAGACTCTGACTGTGGCGTTCCACTTGGTTAGTTGGCGTTGCCGGTTGCCCCTCTTCGCCGGGTCTCTCGGCATATTAAACCAATGCGCACATATTTCATAACAAAATTTATGAAGGGCCATTAACTTTAAGAATCTTTGCTGCAATTTAAGAGCGAGCTGGCTGGCGAGGGGAGGGAGATGGGAAGACACTGAGGAAAATAGTGTAAAATGAGTGTAAAAAATAAGGAGATGGAAGCTTAACTTAATCTTGTAACACAGGAATTCAAAAAATATCTATTATCAGGACTAAATAGACAAGAATAATAAATTTACGTTTGTTTCTATCAATAACAAATAATGTTTAAATAATAATTACCTTATAAATTATCTATCTATGTTTTTATAAGGATAAATAAATATTTATAAGAATATACTAATATGTTTAAAACAGCAATCAATGTCTTAAGTTCACCACATATCTCATAGTTGAAGTGTATACATTTTTATATGACTTTCTAAATAAAGTTTATAAATCCTTTTCAGTCTAAAAAATATTTCTGATGCAATACTAGCTCCCTATTTTTTTTAGTGTAGTCTTAGACGAAGCCAAAGTCGCGCCGAAGTAGCGCCAATTTTTCGTCTAACAATTGGCGACGACCTAATGCCCCGTTTGGCAATCGATGTGGTTGCCTGGCCGGCCAACCGAGAGCGCTTGTCGTCGTTTAATTCAATAAGAAGATGTGGTGGCAGTGGCAGTGGGTGTTGTGGGGAGTGGAAGGTGGAAGTGGGTGTTGGGAGTGGGAGGTGGCGAACGGTGGCGATCGCGGCTCCTGGAGGTGGCACAGCAGCCCATGAAGTTCACATAATGCCATGAAACAATAAATTACGCTATTAATAAATAATAAATGTAATGGGAGACTGCGATTGCCGAGTGGCTAGCGAGTAAGGCAGCTACCTGTTTTTAGCCCTCTCCCAGCCACAGTCTCGGTTCAAGCCCCGATCCCAGCCCCATTATTATAATGCCCGGTTAACTACTGTGTCAAAAAGCGGCTTGGCAAATAAACCAAGTTGCATATTTTAGAATAAGGCCAAAGCGAGTTGGAAATACGCTATGAAAAATATAGATTTCGTTACTGAAAGGTTTAGTTTTATAAAATTAAGACATTGGTACATTAAATTCACATAAATATAAGATTTATCTATTGTAAACCTTTCATGTTTATAAATATTCACAACAGTCATATTGCTTATTCATATCACCAAGCTATAGACTTCCCCCTCTAAATGAATCACAACCTTTAGTATAAATTATCATAAATTATTTTACAAAACCCCTAATGAAACCTTGGGATTCCTCGCAAAAAAATTCGGAATATTTTCAAAATGATTGCTCTAACCACTTAGGAAAGTCATGGTTGCCCAGCGAATCCCTTACTAGCTTAGCTGTGAGACAATTGCAATTTGGACTTTCCTGGCAGCTGCTGAGAGGATGGCCAAGATCAGGAGCCACCAGCAGCAGCATCACGCGATGCTCTGGGAAGAGGAGCTCCGCATCGTCGCCTCCGAAATGGTTAATCATCCCAGAAACGACCTAGACAGCAACAACTGCACCGCGAGTGCTGATTGCGCGTGATCTTCGGGTAATTGAAATTTCAAATTTCAGTACACGAAAATTGGCTAGCGAAATTGCCAATGCAGCACTGCGAATGCAATTGCAAATTGCAATTAAAGGTTTTGAGTCATAATTTTCCACACTTGTCGCCCCCAACCAGAGGCGATTCCCGCCTTCTGACCAGGCTCTGGGAGCAGGGAATGGGAATTGTCGTATCGAATTTGAGGCACTTCTTCATATCGGAAAAATTGGTAAAACAGTAGCCAGTAACAGGATAGACAAGAGACAACTCATCGAATTGGGCCTCGAAGCCCCGAAAAAGCCAGGCCAGGCGAAAGAGGAGCAGCTGCCCGCACGCGCATATATTTAAATAAAACGTGACTTCGCAAATGGTCTCCATATCTCTCCTCCTCGTTTGCCTGGACACTTGTGTGCGCTACCGCTACCTGATCTTTTCCATCGAAGGGTATCTTCAGGGTATGCTTAAAATTCCCCTAAAATATATAAGCTTTGCTATAAAAAATTTTGAAAAATCATTTATGACTCTAAATGATAAAAAATAATAGAAAATTACCTTCTCTTATAAATTTAATAACATTATTTAAACATAAAATAAATGTATATTATTTTAAAGAGAATTCCCGCCTCGTTGAGACCTCATGCATGCCTGCCAGTGGCCCGTCCTTAGGCATCGAAGGCATCCTGCTGCGAGAAGTGAACTTTTGCCTGACCGGCGACGTAGGCTCAATTCATATAGACAATATAAATATTTCATCTAATGCTGGCAATCTGCACTTGTGCCATCGCCAAGAGGCAGCCGCAGGCAGGAGCCGGGTTCCGGGATCTGGGATGTGGGATATGGGGATATGGGATCTCCATCATCATCATCATCATCTTCCGAATAGAGTGGGCTGGCCAGACTCTTTGGGCCACGTTGGCGTATCGCGCTTTTGATTTAATTTCCAGCCGCTGACTCCTTTATTTTCTTCGACTTTTTTTGTTTTTGGGTGCAACAGAGATGTCGATGAGGATGTGGAGCGATGCGATCTTTCTTCTCATGTAAATTAGCACACGTTTCCCGGCTTAAACAGAAGGAGGTTGCCAGCAAGGAGGTTAGTTCTTAAAACTGCTAAATGAACTCATATGCAAATGTTGCCTTCCACTAAGTGGGCTGCCCGTGGAGCGAAGGTGGGCGCCTAGCCAGGTTTGCTGCGGATTTCCAGAAGAAAAACAATGAGCCAGTTTTTTTGGTTCGATTTCAATGACTAATGCCTAGGGGTTCAAAGAAGTTTGAGTTCCCCAAAAAAATCACGCATACGACACGTGTGACGCATCGATATAGGTCTCTAATCCACTCAAAGCGAATCAAAGTCAAGCCTCAAAAAATAAATCCCTGAGAAACACACACAGCGTTGGGGAATCTTTTAATAGCTTTACGGTCATCCTCTGGAAGTGATGGAACAATGCCAAGCCGTCCTCGTAAAGTATCGCTCAATCAAGTGAGTCGAGCTGATCCCAGCTGAGCGGAGAATTTTCCATGGTTTTATGAATGCCTCGGGTCCATCCCCCACTCCTGATGCTGGCGGCTTTTATCTGACAGCCACTGAACGCAATTAAAATAAATTAAATAAATTAATATTGTCACTCCCTCGACGAGACGGAATACTCTGCTTGAGAGGGTATTATGTGTTTATAATTAATAATAAAATTAAACAATGAAAGGTAACTGTAAAACACTATTTTTTAAAAAAGTATTAGAGATATTTAATAAGGTTTTAAGTTGAATTTAAAATAGTATTTCCAAAATTTAACTTATTTTATTTTTAGATATTATAAAGCCTCTTTCTTAAACTAAATTGGATTCCCTTTAATTTCAGAGTATTATCAAGTTACCCCTTAAATATCCAGATATTTCCCTTCTTGCTTTTATTTTGACTCTTCTCTTTGTTCCAGTTTTTATTTTATTTTTTTATCTGTCTCGCTTTATGTGGCTACTTATATTGTGTTGTTTTAATATTTTGTTTCGTCGATCTTAATCAATAATTTAAATTTTTTATTTGAATTTTTATAGCATTTTGGATTTTAATGATGGCTGCCGCTCCGATATGGCATCGATTATTATTTCGGGTGTTAAGGTTTTCTTTGTGTTATAATGTTTGCCTGCCCGCCGCATTTTGTTATTTTAATTTTAACGATCTTACGTTGCGGAGATTAGCTCTCATTGGTGGGTACTTTGTTTTCGATTCCAAAGACATTAAAACGCTTTATTAGCCGCCACATGAGTTGAAGCGAGTGGAAGAAGCTTGGATTTATGCATGTGTTAATTTATGTAGGGAGGTGACTCAAGCCGAATTCATTCGAAAATGGTTATGAATCGGATCACACAGAGTGTGAGAACAAATAGAAGATGATCGGAGGAAGCGTCAGCTTCCTTTATTCGGTGTAGATCCAATTAACCAGAAATCCTCTGCCCCAGTGAGGTGCATTTCCCACGCTGCATTCCACACCTGACTTTCACCGGCACTTGAAGAAAATCTAGTAAAGAAATGATAGCAAAAATTGGGAAATTAAAATAAAATAATATTCAAATTCTTAGTAAATAAAGCATAAAGTTGACAAGAGTTCAGTTTAATTTAAAATAAAATCTTACTACAATTACAAACCTTTTGAATAAAAAAGAACATGAACCTCAGCTTTATTTCCTTTCTTAAAAACTTACTTTCATTTAAATTCAAGATACAAATCCCTCTTGCTTACTTTTCAAACTTTTCCCCCTGTGTACATTCATGCCCCTCTTGTGTTGTAGGTGTTGCAAACACTTGTTTCTCCCTCTTGCGCCAAATCCTCGGTCTCGGCTTCGGCTTTCCGAACAAATTTTATAATTTGTATGCCTACGAGTGGGGAAGAAACACGAATCAAGTGGCCAATGTGGCAGATGCTTATTAACATATCACAAAGGCGACTCCGACTCCGACCCAGCCGATGCACATTAACTTGTTGGACTAACGAGCCGCTCCATTTGAGTCTGTAACAATTCGTTATGGAGAGCCAAGAGCAAATAAAAAAAGAAGAAGGCAGCCCGAAAAAAAAATACAAATCTCATCCCCACATCGTCATCGTCATCGTCATGACGTGCCCACAGTTATCGCTTATCACAATCAGTGATAATTTTAACAGTAATCAACCTGTCCCTGCCCGATGACTGACAGCCCAAGACAGGTTGTCGGTCCCTCCGATTTCTTCGGCTCCGCCGCTTTGTGTATAATTTTCAGTGAAATTGTTTAAATTTCGTTTTAATTTAATGATGCCGACGAGCCGAGTCCGCCAGGTCCTCCTCGGCCATGCTGAGCGCCAGTTGCGCAAAAAAGTGGCCACCGAAACGAAATAAAAAATAAAAACAAAAAAGAAACCAAACATAAATAAAGTAAACAGAAGAGCAAACAGCAAACCAACAAAAAAAAAAATAAAGGAGCAGAGAATATGAGAAATGTGGGGACTTGGAAAAAATTATCAAAAGCAGCCGCTAACATGTCTTGCGTTTGATCTTTTTGGCAGCCAAGTGGGTACATTTAGAGAAATAATTATAGAGAAGGTAGGAAAGTTATGTACTTTTATAAGTAAACTATAAATAAAAGTCTTATAGAATTAATTAAGAATTATTTTAAAAGCAAACTAAGTCTTTTTATGGTTATTTTTCATATAATTAAAATCATTTAGGGAATGGTTATTATTATTACACTAAAAGACGTTGGAAAATTATAAAGCTACCATAATATTGATATAACTTCATTGAAAACAAAATAATTTTAAATTTTAAATTTCCTTAAATATATTTACCTTCAAATGTATATTTAAATATATTCGGTTTTCGCAATTCCTTAAAGTGTATTCCCAATAAATGGACTTTGGAAGCTGCGCTACGCGATAGGGGGTAACAGGGTGGGTTCAGAAGGGTTTTCGGGGGCATCTATTAAGGCCAATAAGAGGTCCCCATTTTTCCCCCAAAAAACCTCCGTACAGTTATTCGCCGTATTTGTTACCTGCTTCGTTTTTTTTTTTTTTGTGTTGGCTGTTGGTGAACTTGTTAACAGCGCTGTTTTCATATTTATTTTTTCGCTACCCTTCCGCGTGGCTTTGACTTTATTTATGGTCTTAGATTTGGGGTTCGCATCGCTCTTTTCGTTGTATATTAATTTTATTGTGTCATTTGGTTTTTAGCATTGACATAGGAGCTAAAGCGAATATCGGTTGGTGGGAACTTTTTTCGTGCCGCAATCGAGTTCGAGTTCGCTGCCTAAGTCTTTTGATTTGTGGCATGTAGTGTTCAAACAGGACGGGATAGCCTTCTGGGCCTATGATGGTCCACTAACTATTACCGATCCTAACGATGGTTCTTTAAGATGCTAGGTTCGACGGTGCGCATTCTTGCTGTGCTCGGGTCCAGCTCGTCGGATGGGGCGGGGTTGTTTCTCCCCTAGCTATCTTTGTTTACAACACAGTTCAATATAATGCGCGAGAAAACTAAATCAAACGGCCTCTAAATCGGTAAGAAAACAAATAAGGAAAGGAAAAGATTCAGCGCCGCCACGCGTAAAATTATCAACTAAAAAGGGAAATCGTGCTCTGTTATGGGATCACAGGTGTTATGCGTCCCGGTTCTCTACCCACCCAACCTTGACAACGTATTTAAATTTGACCGTTGTCCCAACTCAAAGTAATCGTTGACTTATTACTTCATTCTAGTAGATATTGGCATGAGTACTCGACGAACGGAGAGAATAATAATTTAAGCCACCATATTTATAACAATAGAGTTCATTTTAATTTCATAATACCTTCACGAAGACTAACAGTAATAATTGACATCTAACAATAACTTAATAATCAATAATAATGTAATAGCATAGATTCTTTAGTTTTAAGAGTTTAAATTGGGCTAAATATCTCATCTCATATCATCAAATATATATATATATATATATATAAGGGAAAACTTAAGCATATAAATACATACTCATACAAAAACTCACAGTATTACTCTCACCGATGTATCGTTGGGCCCAAGATGACTCCGATGTAGTTGCTGTATAATTAAGAAAGTTG
>VNJR01002388.1:80024-198539 GCA_008042585.1 Drosophila punjabiensis | reverse complement strand
CAGTGGACATAAATTGTTGAAAAGGCAAAAGGTCCTTGGCAAAAGGATGATTGAAATTGTAGACATTAATTCCTTCAACATTTTGTTCATAAATAATTTGTATAACCTAACACACTTTTAAAGTCAAGAAAGTCTAAGGCTTTAAACTATTTTCAAAGGAAAGGAGTCCTTTTTTAGTTAATAAAAAATATTATTTTACAAATTTAATAATATTTAAACATAGCAAAAAATTCTTCTTATAGAATACATAAGACTTCTAGGATTCCTCAAACATTTTGTTCATAAATAATTTATATGATTTAACACACTTTTTGAGCAAAAAAAGCCCAAGGCTTTACACTATTTTTTAAAGGAAGCGTTCTTTTTTAGTTAGTAAGAAATAATTTTTATACAAATTTAATAATATTTAAACATAGAATACATAAGATTTCTAGGACTATATGCTTGCAAAATATATTAAGACCTCTTTAAATAACATATAAACTTAAGAATTAAGAAATCATACAATGTTTTAAAGGATTAAAAAAGTTTATTGTGTAAATATTTATTAGTAAAAAAGCAAGCTCCATAAAAACGCAGAAATAATAAACAAAATAAAGCACACAAAAAAAACCTAATCCCCTTTACAGTTTTCCTTCGCAAAAAAGTCTGTAACCTTTTTAAATAATGCCATAAAATACATGCAAAAAAAGCGCCAGGATTAATGGCATTTATCCTGCATGTATGGCTTAGCCCGGGGACACTGTGCCAGGCAATCTCTCACGTTTACTTCCTCCGCAGCTAAGCGGCTTTTGCGCTGCACCACACTTAAATACATTTTTAATTTTCATCATTTTCCAATTAGTGTAGTTTTTTTTTTTTCTCTCTTATTAAAGGCAAGTGCCATTTTATGACTAACTAAACAGATTTTAATTGCGCATTTATTAAACATGAAATACAAGACACTCTTTGAGGCATTAAGGCCATGCTCCAATCACAATTCGATTGAATTCCGTTCAAGTTTGGATGCTCCCAGGCCAAGTCACTCGTTCGACTCACTGAGCAATTTCGGGGCCAATCAGAGTTCACAACTGTTGTTATTAATGCAGGGAAATTAATTTCAATTGCCTGTCTTTTAAGTTCACAGAACGAACTTTACGCTCAACAAGTTTAAGAACAACTTCGCGCAAAAGTTTCAGCAATTGAAGTGGCAAACCGCTACATGGAAGTAGCGCTTGCCATTAAATAACATTAAACTATAGGGGCGCCCCAATATGGGAGAGAGCACAGAGTAAAGCTTTAAATGATTGCGATAATCCAAAGGACTTACTCGATCCAGGCCAGGCGGCCATAAAGCCAGGGGGACAACTTCAATTTTGCAGCATAAAATAAAGATTCTGGCCGATACAACAAGGAAAAAGGTCGCCGGGGCCAAAAGGACAAAGGGGAAGCAACAAATGTCCTGTGCATAGAGCACACATCATCATCCGGGTCCCGCCGCCACAATGGTCTTGGGTTCCATGTTGACTTTATGGCTTAGGCCCTGGCTAAGAAGCAATTTCTGAAGGGGCCAGCTCAGGGCATTTACCGAATTATAAACATATGAAAATTTGAGCCATAAAGGCATAATTAAGTTGAGATGGAGTCAAAATGGTTCAAAAGGAGCTAGTCTTAAAATTCGACACAGATATAGGAAGTTCTAGCATATGACTTAATTAAAAATAGAAAACTGCAGGGCTTAGTCGGTTTAATAAACTATAGAGCTTTTGAAAATATACATGAATTTTTATTAAGTAGAAGGATCAAATTTAAATTTTATTTCAAATATATAAGCCGCTGTTAGTAAAATTCAATTAGAATAAGCAAAAGTATATTAATAATAATAACAATATATATAATAATAACAATATAATAATAACAATAATAATTTGCCAGTTTGCGAAAATATGAATAGTAAAAAGAATAATATATCATTTTTGGTTACTTAAAAAAAACCAAGTCTACATTCCTTCAAATATAAAATATTTAAAAGTGTAAGCAAATTACTTCAAATGTTCCACATAATAATAGACAAATCAGAATAAATGTACAACATTTTTGTAGTGAAATTGAACATAACACTCAACAAATTTAGTTAAATTAAAAGTAAACTCAACACTCAACAAATTTATTTAATTTAAAATTAAACAAGATAGGAAGGCACTTTAAAAAAAAAAAACTATCTTTTGTTATTTTCATGTTAAACTAAGTTAAAAATTTCTCTGAGGCTTTTTAAGTCCCATAAATATTGTTATTTTTTTCCAAAAATAACAATGATACTTTCGTAATTATATTATTAATAAGATAGGAAGCTAACTTCGGGAATACGAAGTTGATATACCCTTGCATGAAAATCGGCCATAACTAAGCCAAAAATTCAATAATTTTAATTCGGAAAGCTTTCCTATGCTGGTTTTTGTTAGGTGAAGAAATAGGCATTACAAATTTAACGCTTAAAAACAAATAAAATGTTTGGTTAATTTTTTACAATTTTGACGATGTAACCCCTTATAAAATTTTGAAAAAAAAATGTACTAAACATTTTTTCGTCCAACCATGGCAAGATCGACTCAGCTGTTAATGCTGATCAAGAATATATAGGATTTAAAGGGTCGGAAACGACTCCGTCACATTTTAGCAGGCTAATAACTAATATTAAGATACTAAAAAAATTTATAAACTCCTGACATTAAAATTATATACTTACCTATTTATTGGCAAGATTATACCATTTTAATTTTATTAAAAAATATATTTATATATCTTTTAAACAAATTGTGTAAATCTATAAAATAAGCTAAGTTGATCGGCATACAAAAATATTTATATTCTTTTAAAAATGTTAAATTTATTGAATTTTAACACCTCATCCGTACATATCTATCGCTACCTATGTACCCACCTATCGTCTCACATATTAACGAATAATTGTCGTTTTTGTACCTACCAATAAAAATGTTTAATATTTAATTAAAAACGTAATAACTGTATTAACTCTTATCCGCTTTCTTTTAAGTTAACGTCATTTAAGGAAATTTTAAGTATGCATAGTCGATTTACTAAATTTAATACAGTTTCGAAATCTATTTAAAAAGGTGCCAAAAATTTTGAGTACCATTTTAGAAAATCGTTTAAATGGTAATTTTTTTTAACTTTTAATTCGTTCAAGCATACTTGTGTAGACACCTTTTCAAATGATTTCAAAATCCACACCGACTAGTTTTCCGCTCACCTTTTCACAACAAATTCACACAACACTCTCCCAAAAAGGACTTTTATTTAGAGTTTTGAATATTTCACTGAAAAAACCCAAGCACTGAGTTCATAAAACGTTGAAAAACGATTTTCTAGAATATTTTTTAAAAATACCGATAACGATGCTCTGGTTCGTCTGCTGCTGCTGCTGACTGCACGGCTTTGAGTTTGAAACGTAAGTGAAATCGGCAGCCAAGGAGACCGCGATTTATACGAGACGAGGATACGAAAGATTTCAACGCGTTCAGGTGGGACCCGGACTCGGGACTCGGGACTCATGACCCGAGGACGGAGTCCCGAAGTCCGGCGCCACCGAAGACCGCCGCCTCCGCCCACAACGTCACACAATCGCCATCGACGGTTGGCGTATTTCGGTGAGGATTTTGCGCAGTCATGGGCGCTGGTGGGTGCTGGCCACCCAGTCGTATACGCAACACGTGGCAAAAGGGCAACCAGTCGGATACGTATTATTTGTCTATCAGTTTATTAATCATCTATTACGCACAATTATCGAACTGTTTATCGTTGCCACCAGCCCATCGATCATGCTATCAGCATCGCACTAATCAGCATCTGATTATTTTCAATTAGTTTCCTTGATATTTTCCCCGGCAGCTGTCAGCCTGTAAATCCAATATAAATCCCCCCAATAAACTAGATTATTATTAATTCTACGTGGCATTATGGCAAATTTTTACCAAAACCGTTCTGACTAATCACCGGGAGATTACCAACTCACCAATTACTATATTTGGGCATTTTTTTTTCGCATAATCACAATTAGTCGCTTATCACAACGATAAATAGCGTGATGATGCAATTATATAGCTGATATGCAAATTAGTATCGGAAATACTGGAATGGCTATGCTGGGTCTGGTCTGTCACACGAAATTGAGTGGGAAGATTTCCATATCATTTTTGGCGGAATAAAAGCAAAAGAAATTATAATAAAATTAGGGAAAATTTGATATGTATTCCAAAAATGTAGCTGATGGGAAATATTATCAGTATATGAAACACGTGCGAAGTAACAGCTAACAAATTATTAAATTATAAGTAAAAAATAAAATTAATTTAAACAGACTGGATCAGTCAGACAAATAAATCATAATTAATTAATAAATAAATAATTAAATCATAATAATTGATCTGACTATAGACTGAAATAAAATGTAAACCTTAAGGCCTGTTGCTGTTCTTGGGATAAGATTTTTTTATATAATTGATTAAATTTAGGTAATATCAAAAATTATTAATCTGGATTAGACTTAAATATACTTTATTCATCATTTACGTTATTTTTTTACAAGCTTTATGCTTATTAAATAACTTGCATTAATATTTTCATTTAAATTACCATTTCTGCACAATAAGTTACCTTAACAATTTCCCTTAACCCTTCCCCTCTTAAAACTTTATTGCTAAACCTTTCCTTATATAAAAAATAAATAATAATAATCCCCATCATTGTTCGCCACCCAAAAATTATTTAACTCTCTTTTTTTCGCTGACTGAAGTAAGTTCGAGTTTAATAATGGAAATGGCAACGGAAGTGGGTAAAATCCAAATGCGTATGTGGGGAATCCTTGCTGCTTATATCCGTATATATGTATATACATACATGAACCAAAAAAACATGTTTATCTTCGCATATGTATGGATTTTATGGCACCAACAGAAAACGCGGCTAATGATAATGTGGACTGATAAAAGCTTTACAATGTTTTTGTTCTTGTTGCCAGCGACGTGTCCAGCTTGGCTTTGGTTTTTGTTCTATTTTTTTGCCTAAAACGTGATTCTAATCTCTGGGGCCGCGACCTTGCCAACGCAAAAAACCCATAACCCATAACCCATGGTCAGCCGAAGGATCTCAAGTTGGAATTGGACCAGACAGCCCTGAACTTGAGCATTTAGCTGTCAAAGTCACTCTAGGCCTGGCAAACCAATTCAATAGACTAATTAAGAGGAATTATGCAGGCAAAAAAGAGAAGAACTTTCGGTTAAGTCCAAACCCTCCTCATACATACATAATTCGTCAGAGACATCAAAGAAATTGCATTTCGCTGTACTCCCACTGGATGTTGGTTCGGAATCGAGCTGATTTATATGTAAGAACTATATAGTATGTATAACGCTTGCATATATAAATCTGTTCCTATGAAAATTGAAATGGACTTTGTTGTAAGTATAGCCAGCACGTTGCGGCAACATCCCGCTGAGCGTAGTCCGGGGCATAATGCATATTTGGTTTTTATTACCGCAAAAGGATGCCAGGGAAGAAGGGTTGGGCTGGCATCCACTTTGAGCTGCGATAACTCAGCAAGAATCTGAGCCATTTTCCGCGGACAAACATTGCCAGCAATCTGGATAAAGGGATGCAGTGTCCATAAGGGTTTATGCCTGATTTGTTCATATGCAGATATGTATATAGAAGTGCATATTTGAATATGAATATGAATATTCATTGGCATTAGTTTCAAGCTATTGAACATTGAATGTTACTTATTTGCATACATGTGATTTTTATCGGCGATTAAACAAATGTAATAAAGTTTTAATTACTAACATTGCATCATGCAGCCTCGAATATTTTAAAATAAGTAAAACAAACACATTAGATATTGATGTTCAGTACTTAAAACATTCCTTTATTACTTAAAACTGTTTGTATAAATTGCAAACGGAATTGAACGCAAAGTTTGCATGTATTTTTAGATATATAAAACTACCACTAATCGAGAGGAATAAGCTTAGGCAAAATTACTCATCATCTTCATCATCGTCCTCATCGTCATCATCCTCCTCATCCTCGTCGTCGTCGTCCTCTTCGTCTTCATCGTCATCTTCTTCATCTACATCGTCGTCATCGGTATCATCTCCATCCTCACCACTTTCGTCCTCACCAGCTGCCTCCTCCGCATCCTCTTCGTCGGATTCCTCTGCCTCAGCCTTGGCGGCCTCGTTGTTCGACTCCTTGCGCGCCTTTTTCGTAGGCACAGCGGTGTCCTCGCCATCGTTATCCTTTGGAGCAGCATCCGCTGCCAGCAGAGCCGCCTTCTCCTTCTTCAATTCGGCCTTGCGCTTCACCTGATCGGCGGTAAGCTTCACAAACTCGGCATCCTTGGTCATGGCGAACCGGGAGAGTACCTCGTTGGCCTGCTTCTTCAACTTGAGCATGCGCTGCTCCCGTGGTCCCACCACATATGGTGTGTCGGCTGGTGGAGCACACATGCTGACGTACAGTGGCAGCGCCGAAGTTCCCACAATGTCGATCTTAAGGTACAGCGACCTAATGTTTGCTAGTCCACCGGGAAATTGCTTCTGCAGCTGCTTGCTCACCAGCAGAATGTTCTCAGCGAGTTGTTCGGCGCTGTGCTGATGATTACCGACTGGAATGGCCGTCAGATCGCCCTTTGCCAGCTGCCGGTAAGCGGTTCGTTTAAGGGCGCGGTTTACCTCCTCTGCCAGCTGATCAGTTTCTACGCTCAGGCGCACGGCGTGGAGTACATTGCGCGGCTTTTGGGTGAACTAGAAAGAAGGGATAAGCACAGAGGACAACTGTCAGTACGAGACGGAGATTAGGATGCAAGTGTTTAATAGACCTGCAGGACAGTGTATATATACCTCTCGTCGAGGATTATTTATGAGTTCTTGGAATTCAGGGAATTACCATAAAGTACAGGCAGATTTCTTACCTTGCCCAGAAAGGCAGTGGCCTGGCCAGAGAGGCGACCATCACATAGCAGGTAGTCGTAACTGTTCAGGAACTTGCGCTTGGCCTCAAAGGTGCCCATCTCGTTGCGCAGCTGGTTGAATGGCACGATAGTGAGGCGCTGCTCGACGCCAGCCTCACGGAACAGATCCTCGTAATGCTGCTTGGTTGGCTCAAAGTCAAACTTGGCGCCTCGCTGCAAGTCTGGTACAATAATGGCAACGTCGTCGTCGCTGCTAACCAACGAGTGCTTCAATGCCAACTTGGCCACACGCTTGGGGCAGCTGGCGATCTTGTAGCTGGCCACCTGAAGCATGTAGCGATAGTCGGTGAATATCGAGGTGGACTTCTTTTTGGCCACTTCGCCTTCCACAAGTGACTTCAGCGCCTCGCTGATTTTCGTTACATTTGCCTCGCTAACGATCTCCTTGTACCTGTCCTCGTCAAAGGACTTCAGTTCGAAGGTCAGCTCAAGAGGCTTCCTGGTCTTAAGAGGCTCCTTGTGAACGGGCTTTCCCTTGGCAGCTGTGTTATTCTTGTTGACGCTTCTCTTTCCCTTGGGCGCCTTGGCGGGCTTCGATATCTTCTGCACTGACTTTGCCTTCTTTTGAAGCGAAGCAGCTGGCTTGGCGGGCTCCTGGGACTTTTTGGATGCTTCAACAGCAGCTGGTTTCTGGGACTTTTTAGTAGCTTCAGCAGCAGCTGGTTTCTGGGATTTCTTGCCTGCGGTAGGAGCATCTGCAGCTGGTTTCTTGCCTGCGGAAGGAGCTACTGCAGCTGCCTTCTTGGCTGGAGGAGCTGCAGCAGCGGACTTCTTAGCTGGAGGAGCTGCAGCAGCTGCTGATTTCTTGGCTGGAGTAGCCACTGCAGCTGGCTTTTTGGCTACGGGAGGAGCAACTGCAACTGATTTCTTAGCTGGAGCCGACTTCTTTGCTGGTGGAGCCTCGGTTTCAACGACCTTTTTGGCTGATTTTTCTTTTTTATCAGCAGCAGAAACAGCTGCCTTGGACTTGCCTTGTTTTTTAGGCACCACTGGCGACTCTGGCGGAGCCAGGATCAGGGCCCTTTTGACAGCCTCTGTTTTCGCGGGAGCAGCTGCCTTTACTTTGGACTTCTTGGTCGCCGCAGGAGCAGGGGATGGCGACTGCGCCGGGGCCAGGATCATTGGCCTCTTGGCCGCCTTGGACGGCTGCTTCTTCTCCACCACTGGCTTCTTCTGCTCCTTCTTGGCCTTCGCTTCCACTGGCTTTGGGCCAGCATTCTTCAACTTTTTCGCGCTGGCGGCGACCGCGACGGCGACTTCTTCGGGCAGTTTCTTGGCCTTCTCCTGCTTGCCCTTCTTTTTGGCCACACCTTCGATGCTGCTGCTCTTGGTGAGCGACTTTGGCTGTGGTTTCTGCACTTTTACCATCTTAAATTCGGCAACTGTGTATTTTCTTTTGGGGATAAAATTGTATTTTAAATGCAATACACGCCGTAGTAAACTCTACACGTGCAAAGTTGGAAAATGTACTAAAAAATACCTCAACAGCCGGCACAGAACTTCTGACAATTAGCGCGTTTTTCCCTTATTCGTGGTGGAAAACTTGGCTAATTATGCGCCGTTGGAATCTATTCAAAATTATTTTAATTAAATAAATTAATTGAACGTTGATTATTGTGTTATATATCTAAATGTAAATAATTTATTAATAAAAATAATTTATAATTTAATTCTAACCATAAAACCTTGAAGTGCCTTTAAGATCATATATTTATATAGAAAAGTGGCATGAGACAGTTAATAAAATATGTAAATTTATTATTATTTTAATATTTTAAACTATTTTAACATATTACTATATTTCATAATAATAAATAACATCAAATTAATTCATATTTAATTGGCTTTTTAATATATAACATAACCTTCTGGATTAATTATACTTTAAAAATAAAATCAGGCAAAATATTTGTGTGCAATAATTCTTTAAAAATAAAAAAAGGGCGAAATATTTTTCTGCATATTATGGAACTAATATATTTGTATGTATTCCCTTCTCTCTTCTATTACAATACCTTGAAATTCCCCAAAATTCTTAAGTTTCACATATTGGCTCACATTTGTGCCACTTACTTACAACTTCCTTTTATTTCGTTTCTATTTAAATAGCAAACAGTTTATTTTAAGTAAAATAATTCTAAAAATAGTCACATCTTGCACATTACACGTGTGCCTAATCGCCCCGCCTGGCCACCGCCGAATGTCCTTGACTCAGACTCACACAAACCGTCCGCCCACGCACACACACGCAGGCCACTCGCACAGGGAATCCTCGAAATGCCGGCGCATGCCAGCTCCCATGGTGCACCAAATTGGAGCCACCAGCGCTCAACTATAACCAGAAATCCTTCGTGGGCGTGTGTGTGCCTGCGACCGTTTTCAAGAACGTGACTGGCGAGGCAAAACTTGGCTAGGCAAAAGGCAATTAACAGAGGGAGGAGTCCTAATTTTTACAATTAAAGCTTGAGCTTCTTGGCATTCGCCTTAGACGGATCCTTCTTGGGTCGCTTGTTGCTAGCTGTCGCCGCTGTAGTGTCCTGCAGCTTGTTGAAGAAAGCCCTGGAGGACTTCAGAGCACCCTGGTCGTTGCTGCTCGTGTTGATCTGCAGAAAAAATTGTATATTATATTATTAAGCATTAAATTCTGTATAAATTTATTTTTCACTTACCTTTTCAACATTGCGATTCTTGGTAATGCTCTTCAGCAGCTTGGCATCCGCCTCCCTCTTCGTTGGCGCCTTGCCCTCCTTGGCGCGCTGCAGATCACGTTGCTCCAAGGCCGTATTGATGGCTCGCTGCTTCTGTTTCTTCTTGCGGCGTTCGCGGTTCTTGTCCGTTCGGTCGCGTTCCGCCTTACCCAGAGGCGCATGCTTGGGACCGCGGAAGACTTCCTCGGGTGCCAGAAGCTTGGCATCGCTTACCGCCACCGGGGCCACCTCTTCCATGTTAACTGCCGGCGTGTTGGTCACTATCCTGGCCTCTGGCGCCACCGGCTTGGGTGTGAAGTGGAAGTTGGAAAGGGCGTCTAGCTTGAGGAAGAGTGAACGCATGGCTCGCTTGATTTCTTGATGTTCTTTTGGCTCCGGACCCGACTTGTCGTCGGCATCGCGGTTGGGATCAAGCTTATCTAGCTCGCGCTGATACTGCGCCTCATAGATCTGGGACAGGGACTGTTTGGACTTCTCCTGGTCGAGGACCAGCTGCTTACGGTACTCCTGTGGCGTGTTCACTGGGCGAACTGTGCGCTCCACATCGTCCCAGGCCTTGTCACGTATCCGCTGCTTGATGATGTCCTCGATGGACCGATTATCCTCCTCTGTAATCGGAGCTGTAGGTCGGGTTGTTGAGTCAAAGTCCAGGATTTCCTCGAGCAGCGAGTTCTGTGGGCGATTGGCCGCCTTAACCTCTCCCTTCAGCTGCCAGGGCTTCTCGCCTAGGACGACGTCTTCGTAGTCGCGAATGCGTTGGAACAAGCGAGCCTCCCTCAGCTCATTGGATGACTTTGAGGGCGGTTCAACCGGCTCTTGGTCTTCCTCGTCGTCGTGTTCTTGTTCCTTGTCAGAGTCGGAATCTGCATCGCTGTCGCTAGCTGGTTCGATGCCACTTTTGGCCACAAACTCTGATTCATCTATTTCGCTGGCCACCTCCTCTCGATCCTCGCCTGGTTCACCCTCCGCCAGTTCAAGCTCTGCGTTGTTTTCATCATCATCATCACCTTCATCTTCGTCCTCATTCTGTTCATCTTCACTTTCGTTTTCATTAAAGAAATCCTTCTGCTTGCCTTTGCCTTGGGTTGCTGCTTCCTGCTCGAGTTCCTCGTCCATATCAAAGAAATCCGCATAGTTAACATTTCCATCATCGCTGTCTTCAAGACCGAAATTCTCCGAAAAGTGATCGATGGTGTCATCCGTTTGATTTCCTCGCCGCTTGCTGTCTAGCCGGCGCATCTCCTTGGCATCCTCCTGCTCCAGGAACTCATTCATCTCCTCCAACTTGAAGAAGGTGTCGTCCACTATAGAGCTGCGCCCCCGCTTGCTCTGTTTGCGTTTGGGTGCTATGGCTTTCTGTTTCGCTGGCTTCTCATTCTCATCATCGCTGAGATCCGATGCCTGCTCTTGTTCCTCTTCAGCCGAATCTTCCTCTTCGTCCAGCTCCTCCTCCTCCTCTTCTTCTTCCTCCCCATCGTCTAGTTCAATGCCAAGATGCTGCTCCCGCATGGCCACCAACTTGGCTGTGCTCTCAAGCAGCTGCTCCAACACCAACTCGTTGCGTATTTCCAGCTGCTGCCAAATCTGCTCCTCATCCATGTGCTCCAGAACCAGCTCCGGCAGTATGTCCTTCTTGTTCGCCACATCGCCGCTGATGCTCACGCTGTAAGTCTGTTGGATGAGTTGCTCGATGGCCTCTATTTGGTCTGGTTGGGGCCTGCAACAAAAGTTGTTTAGAAAAGTAAAACACGTGCGCGGCTAGCTAGCAAACAAACTTGAGGAAACGCTCTGGATTGCTGGTGAGCTGCTCGAAATTGTCCTCTATTTCTTTGAAGACATTGGCCTTTTTCGTTTTTTTCTTGCTTCCAATCATTGTTAAAACGCTAGCGTGTTTTTAAATTATAAAAAAGAAGTAAAACAATTTAAGCAAACAACAAGAGCGGTTAGGGATGACACTCTCAGCATGTGTTGCGGCGCTTAGAGATGAGAGAGCAAGTGGGTTTTCGATAAAACTATATTATTATTATAAGATAGGGGTAAAAATCTATTTAAATTGTAAGTTTTTAATAAAATTAATTGCTTTTAAAGTTAATGAATTAACAACATATAAAAACAGCACATATTTGCGCTTTACGAATCGCAATATGACAGCTAGTATAATCGACAGCCTATCGATAGCTTCTGCCATCTCTAGTCACAGCTGTAGGCGGCTTCGTTGCAATTTCCAGGCGGTGTCCGTAGATTCTTGCATAGACTATGCCCGGCGTCTCCAATTAGAACATGGATGCAAAATTCTTCAAACTGCTGCTCCTGGGCGGCGTGGTGCGCTTCTATTTCAGCCGCACGCCGCTGGCTGCCATGATTGGCAACCGAGTGGAGTTCGCGACGCCTTTGAATTCACACAAGCGCAGTGAGTAAACAAACGCACAACTAATGCCAATAAATGTAACAAACTTGTACATTTATATCTTATATCTTTGCAGTGCAAGAGGGCATCTTCCTCCTGCAAAGCGGCATTGATCCGTACCAAGGCGATCTGGTCCACGAGACGCCGCTAATACTCAGCGCTCTCTCCGGCTTGTTCCAAAAGTACCCGCATCTTTTGCCCGCTTTCTACATTATTTTGGACGTTTTTACCGCCGCCCTACTCTATCTTATGAGTCGCCGCTTTGTCCGGCAAAAGCAGGAGCAGCAGACTGCGGAGAAAAAAAGATACGCGAAGGACACCGTGGAGCTGCAGTTCAGCGAAATGGATAAATACGACATACCCGAGCTGGTGATTGTGGCGTATCTCTTTAATCCCCTGACTGTGATGAACTGCATCGGCATGACGTCCACGGTGATCAGTAATTTGTTTCTGGCCTCATTTCTGTACTGCCTGGTGAAGGGTCTGCTGCTTCCCTGCCTATTGGTTCTGGCTTTTGAAACCGTCCGCAGTTTCTACCCTATAGTGCTGATAGCTCCACTGCTCCTGGTCTTTTCACGAAAATCCATCCGAAGAGGTCTAGTCATAACGCTGCTCTTCATTGCCAGCTGTGTGGGTGTGGCTTTTGCCAACTTTTTGGTACTGAACAGCTGGAACTTTTTGGATGGAACCTTGGGATTCATGTGAGATCTGTTCAAAATGCTACAAATTGAAAACAAATATAAAATGTTCTTTATTTTACAGCTTCTATTTCCGAGACCTACAGCCCAATATAGGATTGTTCTGGTATTTCTTTACGGAAATGTTTGAGCATTTCCGAACCATGTTCCTGATCACATTCCAACTGAATGCCACGGTATTGTACCTGTTGCCCCTCAGCATCAAGCTGCGCAAGGAGCCACTCCTGTTGGCCACCGTCCTAGTGGCTCTCATGGCCGTGTTTCGAGCATATCCTAGCTTGGGCGACGTTGGCTTTTATTTGGCATTGCTGCCGCTGTGGAAGCGTTGCTGGAAATGTGAGTACAGAGATTTCAGCACTCCTAACAGATGTACTTATTTGTGTTTATTTAGTCATGGCGCATGGCTTTGTGGTCTTCACATTCTTCCTGGTCACGCTGTCCATGATGGGAGCACTGTGGCATTTATGGATATACGCTGGCTCTGCAAATGCCAACTTTTACTTTGGAGCCACACTTGCCTTTTCAACGGGCCAGATATTCCTCATCACGGATCTGCTCTTCGCTCACGTTAAACGCGAGTTCTGTCTGTTCAAAGGCCAAAAGATTTGGATAGACGGCGTGGAGGCGAGAATAGTATTGAAATGAACCAAATGAGACCAGTATCAGATGAATGAGTTAATGCAGGAACCTTGTACAGATGCAAACGCTGCTCCGCGGATACATTTTTTGAAGAAGCAGGAGGCGAAGGAGCAGCAGGGCATACTCTTAACATAAGTAAACTTTAAACGATATCAGATTAAAACAAAACACTTTATTTGATCTTAATGGATGTTTGATCTACTGATGTGAATAACCCGTCTTGGTTTTGCGGTTCAGGAACCTGTACAGGTAGAGGATACGCTTCTCCATTTCCCTCCACTTGGTCGGGCGAGCTATCGGGTACTTGGACTTCTCCAGCAGACGGCGCTTGCGCAGCAGCACCTGGTATTCGTTGCCGGAGACGCCGCGCAGCCAAGATGGCAGGGAGTAGAGCACCTTTACTGGATGCAGGCGATCGTTGCCCAGAATGTCGATGTAGTCGTTCTGGCCGAAGAGAGCACGCTTCTGCGACCAGGCATTCTTTGGGCGGTACACGGGCATCGGCAGCTTCTGGCCATTGTCCACATGCGGCAGCAGGCCGCTCTTGAAGATCTTGTCCTTGTATCCATAACGGCGCACAGTGGGACCGCGTGCTCGTCGCTCGGCATGAGACAAATGTCGCACGGTTGTGGACGGCGCGGCCACAGGCGCCAGTGTCTTGCTTCCTAGATTTAGCAGCGAGGCTCTGCCGAGTTTCTGGATGGCACTACTCAGCCAGGACATGGTTTTTCTTAATTCTACGATTAGATAATTGTAAACACGGTCCAAATGCCGGAATTGATGGCAAAAGAAAACAGACGGCAGAGAAACAGCTGGCTGAAGTCATCGATATATCGATGTAAGGTATCGATTATTTCAAACAAAATTTAACGAAAGCATATTCTTAGATTTCGAATTTTTTTTCTCTTACATTTTTATTACAAAAGAGATAATAAATATTTTTTAAGTCTTAATATTATTACCATTTTGTTTCGATATACAATCGCTATCGATACGTTGCATCTTCTTCAAAACACCGCCTTGCGAACAGCTGACAGTCGCAAGATATTTTAATTAAGATCACACTTTGTTGATTAATTTCTAAGTTCGAAAACAGTGCAATGATCGAATTAGGTGTTGAGGAGGAGAGGACAAAACTGAAGCAGGAGATCGCTGAACTGCGAACGGCGCTCTACAACAAGGAGCAAAGTCTGCGTTACCTGGAGGAGATTGTGTCCGCTGCAGCTGCTGCCCGAGCCGAAGATCAGGGCGATGAGGGCGCCCCAGAGTCACCAACGCGGACACCGCACACCAAGTTGACCAACGATGACATAGCACGCTACAGCCGGCAGCTGATCCTGCCCGATTTCGGGGTTCAGGGACAATTGAAGCTGAAGAACAGCTCTGTGCTGATTGTGGGCATGGGCGGATTGGGCTGTCCGGCAGCCCAATATCTGGCGACAGCCGGATGCGGCCGCCTGGGGCTCGTGGACTACGACGAGGTGGAGCGAAGCAACTTCCACCGGCAGATTCTGCACTCGGAGACGCGGATCGGTTGGACTAAGCCGGACTCGGCGAGGTTCGCTCTGCTGGAGCTGAACCCGCACTGTGAGATTCACAGTCATGTGAGGCTACTGAACAGATTCAATGCCCTGAGCATCATCCAGTCCTACGACGTGGTCCTGGACTGCAGTGACAACGTGGCCACACGTTATCTGCTTAGCGACGCCTGCGTGATGCTGCGGAAGCCCCTCGTCTCGGGCAGTGCCCTCAAGATGGATGGACAACTGACCGTCTACAACTATAAGAATGGTCCCTGCTACCGGTGCCTCTACCCAGTGCCGCCTCCCAAGGAATCGGTCACCAATTGCGGCGATGGCGGAGTCCTGGGCGCTGTAACTGGAACCATTGGAGCCATGCAGGCCCTGGAGGCTATCAAGGTGATTGTGGGCCTTGGGGATGTCCTCGCCGGTCGACTGCTGATCTTCGATGGCAGCACAAGCCTATTTCGCAACATTCGCATCCGCAACAAGCGGCCCAACTGTCACGTCTGCTCCGCACAGCCACTGATCACGCAGCTGATTGACTACGAAATGTTCTGCGGAATGCGGGCAAATGACAAGGACGCCCAGCAAAATTTGCTGACAAATGAGGAGCGTATGAAAGTCAAGGAGTACCAGGAGGAGTTGCAGACAAAACCTCATCTGTTGATTGATGTCCGACCGCCGGCTGAATTCGAAATCTGTCAGCTGCCCGGCTCTGTGAACGTGCCTCTGGCCGAAATCCTTGACGATAGCTACATAAAGCGCTTCGGCAGCCAGCTCGAGGACAAGGATCTGCCCATTATTTTGCTATGCAGGCGGGGCAACGACTCCCAGATAGCAGTTCAACATGTGCGCAGCCGATTTCCAATGCATTCCATACGGGACCTGATAGGCGGATTGCACGCCTGGACAAGGAATGTGGACCCCAGTTTTCCCATTTATTAACTTAATAAAAACTATATGAAAATATGTGGAATTTCTCATTGATTTATAAGGTAATTGTTCTTAAAAATGGGAATTATTATTTTGTGTATTTATGTAAACCTGGCAAAGACCATCGACTTCTAAAAGCACTCTCTCTCTCTCGTTGTAAATACTTAAACCAGACAAAAAATAATTTAGAATTATAGTAACCTATATAAATCTGGCTTTTCTGGGTCATTCAACATAATTTTCCCTATTCTAAACAGGTAGCGGTTATCATTCTTCTACAGTCTCTCTTTTGGTAACAGTCATCGGCACCGGACACAACAGCTGGAGTGTCATTTGAGTCGAGCAGGCAGAGAACAAAAAAAAAACAAATTCAGAGCCAGGTAGATTGGCGGGCAGGTGTTGGACTTTGTCGAACGCACACACCTTTGATTGGGAGAAGAGAATGCGAGACTGCAAGCAGTAACCAAATGGTATCGATATGAATAGTGCTGTAGACTTGGCTATAATGGATATAAAGCCATGTTCTCTCTCTGATGTGGGAAATAAATATAAAAATCATAAGAACTTAATTTATTGAGTTTATAAATCAAATTTCCCTCTTGATATTTTAAGTAGAAAACTATGATTTATTTGTAAATGCGTTTGAATAGTTTTGTAAAGAAAAAAGTTTAAAATGGGTTTTAAAAAAACCAACTCAATACTTTAATGTTTAAAGTGTTGTAATTAAGAAATCGTAAATTTGCCTATTTGATTTATTATTTGTTATTATTCAAATATTTATTATAAAATGAATTATTACTTTCATGGCAGCTTTGAGCTATATTTCCTTTGTGTTATGCCAGCTCTGTGGACACTGTTGTGGTGTGGTGACTATATAAAAGCAGTTCTCTCCAGCATCTAGCATTAGTTGTACTTCGACTATAGCGGCGGAGAAGACAAAGCAATCTGTGCGAGATTTGTTTGCTTCTGAGTTTTGTGTTTTTTTTAATAATTTGAATTCAAAGTGCAAAGCAGAAGCAAGCGGCAGGCTGATAAAAGCAGCTGGAGCTGGGGACAAGTCAGAGGAGGAGCAGGAGTTCTGGAAGCAGTCAAAGAATGGGAATGCTACACAATGGAGGCTTCCTAGCCCTGTGGCTAGTGCTGATGCTCTGGGTATGTAGGAATTCCATTTACCTTCTGCATATATTTCTAAATTTAAATATTTTTGTTTCACAGTTGCCCCACGGACTGTCTATGGGCAATAGCTGTTCGGCTTCGGTGCTGGAGGCCCGGCGATTCTTTGAGCTGGAGAATGAGCAATTGAGGAGGCGCTATCACGAGGAGTTCCTCTCCGGCTACACCTACAACACCAATGTCACGGAGGAAAATCGTCAGTCCATGATCGAGGTGTATGCCCGCAATGCTGAGCTCAACAAGCGCCTGGCCCAGCGGATCAAGGCCTCCGATTATATGGAGTCCGAAGATGCCAACATCCGCCGCCAGGCCACGCATCTCTCCAAGCTGGGCGCCTCTGCCCTTAATCCCGATGACTACTTGGCCCTGCAGAATGCCATCAGTTCCATGCAGTCGAACTATGCCACCACCACGGTCTGCTCTTATGCCAATCAAAGCGATTGCTCCTGCACCCTGGAGCCGTGCATTCAGGAGCGTCTGTCCAACAGCCGGGACCCGGCCGAGCTGGCCTGGTACTGGCGGGAGTGGTACGACAAGGCGGGAACTCCTATGCGGGACCACTTTGCCGAGTACGTGCGACTGACGCGCAAGGCGGCCCATTTGAACGGTGAGTGGTAATCCGATAACCCTTGTGTCTGACCCTTATAACAGGGAAACGGGGGAAAAACGTCTGGCCTGCACAGGGAGAAAATGTGAGACAATTGGGTCATCAGTGCTAAAGGTCTTCGTACGCCGGTAAAGGGTGTCCGTCTTTAAAATAGAAAGATGGGAAAAATATAAGTGACGTTATAGTTACTATTAGGAACTTATTTTTTTTTATGAAACTTTAGTCTTTCTGAAATCCTTGAAAAAATTATAGATTTTTTATACAATTAAGTATTAATTTTAAAACTTATCCAAGTCATTAGTTGTCTCATTTTCAGTTAAAAATTAATTGGCAAACTTAATGTACATTTTTAAATCTTTCGCAATCATTGAACTTTTTTTTCTCAGTGCTAATCTTATCTAACAAAACCTCATTTTGATTCTAAAAATATAATAATTATCAATTGAATGTTGTAAATATTTTATACAATATTAATTATTTAATAGTTCAGGCTACTTTTTGTTATAAGAATATAAATAATGATTTTAATAGACGAATTCTGTCACAATCTTTATAGATCATCGTTCGTATGCCGATTACTGGGTGCAATTCTACGAGGATCCCGAATTCGAGCGACAACTGGATGCCACATTCAAGCAACTGCTGCCTTTCTACAGGCAGATCCATGGATATGTGCGCTACCGCCTGCGCCAGCACTACGGTCCTGATGTGATGAAAGCGGACGGAAATATTCCCATCAGCCTGCTGGGCAATATGTGGGGTCAGTCCTGGAACGAGGTCATCGACTTGTTTACACCCTTTCCGGAGAAGCCATTCGTGGACGTAAAGGCCGAGATGGAACGTCAGGGATACACAGTACAGAAGCTCTTCGAGCTGGGAGATCAGTTCTTTCAGTCGCTTGGTTTGCGCGCTCTGCCGCCCACCTTCTGGAATCTGAGTGTGCTCACCCGGCCCGAGGATCGTCAGGTGGTGTGTCATGCGTCTGCCTGGGACTTTTATCAGGACAGCGATGTGAGGATTAAGATGTGCACCGAGGTAGACAACCATTACTTTTATGTGGTGCACCACGAACTGGGACACATCCAGTACTATCTGCAGTACGAGCAGCAGCCGGCTGTCTTTCGAGGTGCTCCCAATCCTGGCTTCCATGAAGCTGTGGGCGATGTTATTGCCCTGTCGGTGATGTCCGCCAAGCATCTGAAGACCATTGGTCTGATCGATAATGCCAAGCTGGACGAGAAGAGTCGCATTAACCAGCTGTTCAAGCAGGCCATCTCCAAGATTGTCTTCCTGCCCTTTGGCTATGCCGTGGATAAGTATCGCTATGCTGTCTTCCGCAACGAACTGGAAGAATCTCAATGGAATTGCGGCTTTTGGCAAATGCGTTCCGAGTTCGGAGGCGTGGAGCCGCCAGTTTTTCGCACCGAGAAGGACTTTGACCCGCCGGCCAAGTACCATATTGATGCGGATGTGGAATATCTACGCTACTTCGCCGCCCACATCTTCCAGTTTCAGTTCCACAAGGCTCTGTGCCGTATGGCCGGACAATATGAGCCCAATAACAGTCAGTTGACATTGGATAACTGCGACATCTATAACAGCAAGGCGGCTGGGCGAGCTTTACACGAGTTCCTCTCGAAGGGAAGCTCACGTCACTGGAAGGAGGTGCTGCAGGAGTTCACCGGCGAGACGGAAATGGATGCAGCCGCTCTTCTGGAGTACTTTGATCCGCTCTATCAGTGGCTCAAGCAGGAGAATAGTCGGTTAGGAGTACCACTTGGTTGGGGACCCACGGACAGTGAGTACAAAAACCGAACTTACAAATCAAAGAATATTCTAGTTATGAGCTAAGAAGTTTCTTGCTTCGCTGAAACATTTTCCATGGCTTTTTTAAGTAGTTTTTGTAATCCTTCTTTGAGCTTGGGCTATGATTTTACAATTAATAAATCAAATGTTCCTTTTCTTTTAGAAATCCCCTCGGACTGCTGCGGAACTTTCAGCACTTAGGCCCTAACTTTCCAAACCTTGACGTGGGGTTCTGCAGAAACCCCAAAACAAAATTATATTTAATGTGACATCGAATAAGAAATTAAATAAAACGACTTTTGGAACCTTTGTAAATAATTCATAATTGCGAACTGATATTTAAATTGATATTTATTGTATCGATTCATTCGTATCGCTATCGCTTCTTTCGTTTCATTAATCAATTTGCCATTACATAATACATGCTTTTATAACGATTTAATCCATTATCATTTTCCATCAAAACCGAGAAATGTATAAATTATTTTGTTCACTAATTGTATTTCTATCTCAATTTCGAATTAAACTGTGTTACAATTGAACAATCCCACACAAAAGTTGTATACCTTCTTTTCTTTTTTTGCGGTCAGTGTAAATTTTCGATATCTTGCTTGCTTTTATATTTGTACAAAAGCTTTCAAAAGTTCATCTCAAATGGGCAATATTTGATGAGTTTAGAGCTGGTTGCCAAGGCTTTGAATAACTTGGTTGTAATATGACAGATAATTAACCAAAATAAAGCTTAAAATATGTTTTTTATGATGTATATTTAAGGAATGAAATCACAATTTGATGATAAATAAAAAAGGAACACAATTAAAATCGTTTTAGCTCTTGCTTTCAAATTAACTTCCCAATTTTATATTCGCTTTATCTCACATATTTCCAGGCAAGTCATTCAAAGCCTTAATTTTTTTTTTGGGTGCTTGTGCTGTATATATTGTTCTTATATCGATGTTTCAGTGAACTGGTTTGTTATTGATATCAAATTCCACAGATTTTGATTTTTAGTCTTTGTTTTTAGAATACAAAATAAGGATTTTGTGAATTACGAACGTTGTGTGGATTTCAGATACAATAATTTTAGTTTGTTTAAATTTCGAGTTTATAATAATATATAAGGAAAGAAAGAAAACATTCTAAGAACTAACAATAAATATTTGGAAATTGTTTTATTTCGCTTTTTTTTTCGTTTTTGTTTTGTTTTTGATTAGGTAATATATGTAAATCCTGTTTCATTTCGCAATCTCCTCCCGTACTTTGCGTGTGATATGGGGAAATACTCGATGGCATTTACTCAGCGTTCGTTTCGTTCAATTATCGTTTTGTTAAACCATTGTTTATATATATGTGGTAAAAATTGTATATGTTGTTTAGTATATAAATATTATGTATAATACGTTCCAGAGCTATAAGATGGGGGGCATTGGTTTAGCCATTTTACTGAGAATTAATTGCAATTCAATAAGGAATCGATGGGCCTGCTCCGCCGCCTTGCAGCTCTGCCACGCATTATACACTTGCTCGGGGGAATTGCTCCAATACTTGAGCTTTACATATATATGCCTAGAGATGTAGGAGTGTTAATGATAGGATTATTGGACTAACAGTAAGATCAGCTAGTGGTTTTCTTTGAGATACAGATAAATGTTCCTATAATAATATATATGTTCTTCTTCCATTTGATCTCTCTCACTTAACAGGGGCTATAAAATCAAACCAGATATATATCATCCATATTATGTATAGGCCAAGAGTTTAGTTTTGGTTAGTGCTACGCGGTTTAGTTTTGTTTCTTTTTTCTTTTTCGTTGGATAGTGTGTATTGGCATTCTAACAAATCAAATCAGAGAGTCAACACAAGTAATGGGAACTAGATCTATGATGCGGAATCTCAAGCATTTAAAGTTTTCAAATTTAAATATACGTTTTTACAGTTTCGAGTAATACATACGATGCATAATAAGGATCTTATCCTTTACTACTTAGCGATTATTATTGAATACAAATTTCATCATGCGTTTATCATTTAATATTAAACGAGAAAAGTGAGTGGGTTCGCGCTTACACTCTAAAGACATTTTCATCGTTTCATTTCGCGAAAAACATTTATAAACAGAGCTTTGTGTGTTTCGTGTTTTTGGATATCTCATGAACATAATGGCAAGCTTTTCGAGATGAGAGTTGGTGTTAGGTGGATTGTGTATTGTGTGTGTCTGTGGTGTGTGATCGTTCTGCACTTGAATTTGAATTGACTCTTGGAGAAATGTCGTCTAATTGACCCTTTCCGAAGTGTTGGCAGCGGCTGCTTAATGTTCTTGGACCTTGGCTTAGTCCAAGAACGGGTTTTGTCATACGGGTCGCGAATGGTGGGCATGCGGATGGGGATGTTGTTGTTGTTGTTGATGTTGGTGCTGATGAGACTGCGTTACGCTGCTACTGATGCTATGGTTGCTGCTGCTAGTGCTCGCTCCGCCTCCGCCGCCGCCGCCGCCACCACTGCTTCCTCCCTTAGGCCTTGTGGGGGGCGGCGGTGGCGGTGCCTGTCTCATGCGCTGCTGCAGAATCCTTGGCAGCTGCGGATGCGCCTTGTGCTGGGCTGGTGGTGCGGGTGGTGGCGCCGGCCTCTGATGATAGTGAGATGCCGCCTGCTGCTGCTGCTGTTGTTGTTGGTGCAATTGCTGCTGCTGCTGTTGCAGTTGCTGGTGTTTGCCCATAGACGAGGCAGCCGAGGAGGAACCGGAAGCCCCCGATGTGGAGCTAGTCGAGGCATGAGATGTGGTCGATCCTGTGGCTAATTTTGTGGGCAGCCCGCCGCTGGCTGCCGGCGAGGCCATGGTTCTGGAGTTAACCACACCCACGCTACCACCTCCTCCTCCTCCCGAGGCATCTGACAGCTTGGGCAACGCCACTGGCGCATAGGAGCCATCGTCCTCTTCGTCGGAGGACAATGAGTTAGCATCCGATGGCGTGCGTGACCTCGAAGGCGGCGACATGGCATCCTGCTCTTGCAGGAAAACCCGGAATCCCTGTATTGACTCATTCAACGCCCACAGCTGCGACAACAGCGACAGATCCAACTGCCTCAGACCGTACATCTCCCGCCGCAAGATGGCCAACTGGTTGTCAATGGTCGATGAGGTGGCGCCGGTGCTGCTCGAGCTGTTGGTTGGCGTATGACCGGCTCCCGCGCTGTGTGTGGAGGAGGCACGACTGTGCACAGACTCCCTGTCGCTGAGCGACTCCTGCGTAGACGACAGACTGCCGTGCCGCTGGCTGTGGCCGTGTCCATTGTAGCTGCGGTTCCTGGCCGCCTGGGACGAGGTCGAGGGTCCCAAATAGAGTTCGCCGGCAGCAGCGGTCAGAGCGGCCACACTGACGGACGCCGGCGAGGCAGTGCGGGGCATCAACAGTGGTGCAACAGGCGGAGACGCAACCGCGGAAGCAGCGGCGGCGGCGCTCAGGCTTTTTGGCAGTGGGGGCAGACCCGCCGGCAGGTGCGGCTGGGTATCGCTGTTCTCCATTCTCATTCGCGACGACTGGACAATGTTTACTTGGTTTCTGCTGCTAGTGCTCCTGCTGGTGCTGCTGCTGCTGTATTTAACGATTATGCTAGGACGTTGGTTGGTTGGTTGGTGTTTAATGTATGTTGAACTTCCAGCTCTGGCGGCACATGGGACACTGTTTGTTCAACGGTTGCAGGTTCAGCCACTTGACGATGCAGTGCATGTGGAAGCAATGGGAGCAGACACCCCACACCAGCGGGCAGTCGTCACCGGGCAGCGCGCACTCCGGGCAGGTGCTCTCGAAGGACATGCGACAAATTCCGCAGTTCTCGTCATTCGCTATCCAACGCCAAGTTGCAACTCCCGTCCATGACTTGATTGTCACTTTCATTTTGCGCACATTTGCTTACACTGCGATTGCTCCTCCCGCCGTCGTCGTCCCTTTGCGTTGCATAGAAATACTCGCTAACTTCGTTTATTTGCTTTTCCGGGGGCTCTTCAGTCGCTTTTTCGCAAAATATTGCCTTTTTTCTTGAGGTTGCCTGCTACTGAAAATAGGTCGAGCGTAGTGGTGGCCGAAACGGTGACTGCGCCTATCGATAGCGCGGAGCGCCTTGGAGATGGCACTCTTTCGTGAGTGTCCAGAGTGCTGCGATAGCTGTTGAGTGGCAAACGATATTTTTTTGTATTATTTTATTATAGTTTTTAATTACAAATGCAAGGTGACTTGTAAAGATTGTGAGTGTGATTAAAATTTTGGACTTTGAAAAAATAACAAATATCATTTAAATCTTTTACAAAGCTTGTTTTAGAAGTGTAAATTGCTATTCATTAAATAAATAAATTGGTTAAATGTTTTTTAATTATACTATTTTTAGCAAGCAAGGTGTAGTAAATATCGATATTTGGTACGATATATCGTGGTCTTAACATTTATTTGCCTTTGGCGGAGAATATTCGAATTTTTGAAGATTCTTGTCAGTTAAACAAAAATTTTAACTAAAAAATATATACCTAGTAAGACAGTTAATTAATTTAAGATATGGAAGTATTCAAAAATTTACAATAATCAAACAAAAATGAGAAATTTAAATTAAATCTTTATTTGATTAAATTAATACTTTGCTGTTTAAAAGTCATGCAAAAAAATTTCCCTTTAATATAACTAAAAATATATTTTAAATTGGGTGCTAAAAATGGGCATAATGAGAGCGACTTACTCTATTATGTTTAACTGTTATTATGATATTAGTTTAGGTGAACCAGATGAAAAAATAATTATTAATAAATAATACATTTTTACAAAGAAAATGTATTTGCCACATAAATTTAATGTTATACAATTTCAGGTCTCAGTTATTTCTACGACTTTTACTCTTAGTTCTTACATTATTTAAAACGCACCTCTTTTACAAAACCACTTCAAAAAACATATGTATGTTTGTATAAAAACATATGTATATATTTTTCATTTACAAAATGATTTCCAATATCATGGCCATAGCACGAGAGCCATCAAAATAAATTTTCGGTAATCGCCAGGGACAGGTCGACGGAGCCCAGGTCAGATCTTTGGAGAGCACAAATGCGAACCGAACATCACGTGTACGAAGCGAATGACTTCCGAACCCCCAAAACCGAGGGCTTTATGCTCATGCTCCATCGGATTTGCGGGGCGCTCTTGGGGCTCCCCAGCGTTGTTGGGGCTTGTTGGGAGTTGTTGTCGCCTCCGGTTTATTCGCTTTTCAGTCGACCGACGATTGTTCAACCCGTCAGACGTGCGCCCATGCTCCAATCCGCAGAGCTTTGCTCGGTTTGTGTCAGTTTTGCGATTTTGAAGCGTGCGATCACGCCAAAAGTTTTTTTCGCGTGCTGTGACGCAGTTTAAGCATCGGTTCTAATTAATCAAAGAATTAAAGTTTGAGTAAAAATCAATATTAAACTTGAAAATAAGCTGCTACAAAAATATTACTGTGAAGTGAGTGCAAATGAATCAAAATACAACAAATATTGGTGCGTTTGCCCAGAACCTGTAATTAAAAACGCACTTGAATAAACCAATACAGGCATAAATAAAAAGTGAACAAAAAACAAAATAAAAATAAAACCAATAATAAACTGTGCAACACGTTGTTGACCCTGAGGCAGAGCCGCGTGATTTTCCAAGAACAACTATATAAAGCCGAAGGCAATTTTTTAGCATAAGAATTTATGTTGCTTGCAGTTTATTGCACTCTCGTCTCCCTCTCTCTGTTTCTCACTCATCTCTCTCTTTGGAGATGAAAAAAACCGTTTAATGCCTTGCAAGGAGGTTCCGGTTTTTGGTCCGTCCCGGGATTTTCTCGAATTCTGCGAAATACAAACTGACACTCACATATGTAATGCATCTAAAAACATAAAAACAAATGTGTGCAGTGTGTGTGTGTTGTTGTGCACGCTTTCATTACAAACGTAATTCGAAATTTCATTTCGATATTCGCGATCTATTTTCGCTTTGATTTGTCTCGCCTTGTCATGTGTCTCACAACCATAAAATGTTTGATTATAAACAAACAATTATGAAAGACGGGATTTTTCAAACGCAGACAATTTAACACTTCATCACTCGTCTCTAAGAAAAAATAAACAATTTACAAACGAATAAATCTTTCGGGATGCGAATTGGATACATATGACAATGGGGGCTGACTCATTTAATTACGATTCTTGGTATTTATTTTTTCAAAGGCGCTGATTCAATTGAATTCTGTGTCAAGTTATGTGTCACGTGCTGTAATGTCACAGATTGAAAACTAAAAAATAAATAAGAAAATGTATTTTTAGGTTCTTAGGTTTGGGAATCATATTTTTCAAAATTATAACCAGGAACTCCTTATGAGTATGAGGATCTTAACCTTTAATGGGTTTATAGTTGACCGCCGAATTCGCACTTGGGAATTATAAACAACTTGCGTTTGATACAAGTGCCTTTTAGGCCTTGACTTTTTCTACATAAGCTAAAGATCAAAACTTACTGTATTTCAGTTTATTTATTTCGTTAATTCATTCATTAATTTAAGTCACAATGAAGCATATTTCCAAAACCTATCAAGATCTGACTTTTAAACATAAGCAAATGCTCCACAATTGCTTCTAGCTTATCATGCCTTTCGACACAATTTTGATTGATTACCCAAATCCCAGCGATCGGACATCTACTATCGTTAACATTCCAAAAACCTCCCTTCCTCATATCTTATCTGCTATATCGGAAACACACAAAAAATAGTCCATATCATATATGATACCTTACTATACCATACATACTATAGTAACACCATAAGCTCCAAAACCGAGAGTTCGTCACAGGGCCGTTTTGAAATCGAATTACTGCATTAGCTTTCGTGATGGCGAAATGGTTAATGACTACTGTCTGCGACTTGCATTATCGACAAAGTCCCCGAGACGGGCAATCTGACTACACACTCCTACGTATCTTTAGTGCTCGCTCACTATATCTGTAGCTATATAGCCCTGAACAATCAAGTGATTACTGATAAAATTGAAGCTAAAATGGTCTGACAAACAAAATACTTACCAGCGGGATTTCACTCAAATACAGATGTGCGTATTATATACAGAGTGTGTATTTTAAGGAAGCGTCTTAAACGGCGGAGACGTGCACAGCATTCATGATTCAAATAAAAATTACTTATGAGACAAAAACACACTCGTGACTCACCTCAGCGACCACCTGAGAGAGAACCCGCAGAGATGTATTAACGCGGAACTGAAAAGATTGCGAAATGAGAATGGAAACCGATTAAAGTGAGTCTGAGGATCGCCTACATAAATTGCATTCATTCATAAAACACAAAAAAACAAAAGGAATTTAATGTCATGGGAATATCTGTGCAATTCTAGAGAACAGATCCGAGCTGATCTCAGATCTTTTCCGGTTAAGTTTCAAGGTTTTTTCCCTGGAACTTCAATGAAGGGGTAAACGCTTTAAGGGAACCTTTTGTTACTAATGGCAGCCATTATCTCAGTGCAGCTTGAAAAATGCTACTGCGTAGAGTGTATTGTTATTTTATTCAGGTATTTAATTGAATTACGGTAAAGGTTGTGTGGCAACAAGGTGATAACGTTGATCTCAATGAGAAGCTTGAGTGTTTTCATGATAAATAATCTGAAGGTGTTCCATTCATAAAGATCATTACGTTTATGTTGCTCACAGAAAAGTGCAATTAAATCCGCAAAACTAAACTATTAAATTCTTAACTATTTAATCATAACGCGACCTTACCTTATAGTCAGCTTATTAATAGGGTTTTTATGTACATATATAGTTTTATTTCAAATAACATTACAAACAAAGGAAATAATCACTGAATTTTAAGTGATTAAATCATATTATTTTCCCTGCATAAACTTGAATACTTGCAACTTCCCCTCTCTAAATCAAAAGCTATTCTATATAAAAAAAAAATAAATCTCTTTCGACTTCAAAATGATTAATACAAGTCATCATTTTGTTATTGATATCAAAATGGTTAATACCACAAAAAGTCGGGTCCCGAGGAGCACGATTTGAAAATATTTGTGAGCGCCATTACGCTGGAGATACTAATTTAAAAGATCAACATTAAACGCAGCGCGTGCTCTAAAAAATATCAAATAAATATATAAATAAAAGCGTTCGAGAACAAATCTGCAAGTGCAAAAAAACATAAAAAATAAGCTCCAAAGGGGGAGGGGTTTCGCTGCCAAGAGAAACTCGATTGCAATGCCAAAACCAACTCGATCGAAATACAAGCCACTCGCTGATGCCTGATGCCTGTCAAAGCCTAAAAAACGGAGTAAAAAAACTGAATCGAGGCCAATGCACGCCACTTGTCGTCTGGGACTTTTAGTTTGCCATGAACCAAACGCGGCATTATATACATTATATATATATATAAGCCTATACAAGTATGCAAGCCCCAAGCCTGGCTGCGGTTAATGACACCTGCCATCGATCTTTCGATCTTTCTGGGCAGTTACAAAGGCAAAACTCCGCGTCGCCAGATGCGTGTGAACGATTTCATTTGCGGGTTATTATAATTTACACTTTATGTTTAAATCAAAAATCTACAACAAACAAACATCTGTTGGTTTTCTGGGCGGGGTAAATATACATTTACAATCTCAGAGAATTAAGTTCAAGCATTGTAAATCAGATTAAGATATATACTAAGTGATTATTAGGGTTTATTTATGACAACGAATTTTCACACATTTAAGATTAAGGAAAGTTTTGGGAATCGATTAGAGAGATAGATTAAAGATAAATAAGATTAATATTTAAAATGCATTATTTCCTTTGAATATGGAATGTTTTTTCAAGGATATTTAATACAAATATAGTTTTACATATTCTTTTTCAAAAGCTTAATTTTATAAAATACTGAATAAAGTCAGAAATAATTTGAATAATAATATAATATGAAATATGAACTATGAATATGTTTAAATAAACCTAGACTTTCCCCCAGTGAAGTAATATATTTCCCTAGAAACCTGTACTTAAGCCATAGCTCTTCCTAACTTCGTTTAACATTATTTCATTCATTCATTTATTCAACAGATCATTTTAACTCAATACCTCAAACAATGCCAAGCTCAATTAACTGAAGTCGGGGGAAACTCAATTTGAATTTAAAGTTAGCAAGCTAACGATAAAATGGAATAATAAATAATATTATCTAGCGGATACAATACAAGTTTCTCTTCTCCCTGCAATGGAAGCTAGAGTTTAATTTATTTGTTGTAGCTTTTCAACTTTTCGGTGATTTTCCAGTGAGAGATTCTAGATAATGCTCATTTCGCAGTTTATTATATTGTATATATATGTATATTTTTTTATGACCAGAAAACTCGTTTTGTTGTCGTAAAAGTGTTTTATATGAGCGGTGAAGGGGGTCTATTGCCGCTGACAGGCAATATAAAAAGTTAATAAAGTGAAAACCATAAAATACTAAGATAGTTATTGAACAGAAGAAACTTTTAAGATTTAAAAACATTTACTTACTATACATTGTGTGCACAAATACTAAATTTAACACTTAAAAGGATCTAATTAACATTTAGAGTTTACTTTTATTCAAATCAAACGATTTCGGAAAGCCCTGTTTGGTTATAATAACGTTTTGGGGGTACAATATGAAAAACCAGGTATGCATATAAATTTCAGTTTCATTTTTATTGCTTTTTTTTGTTTAAAGAATTCACCGCATTGCATGCATCGCTTGAGTGACTCGTGAAATTATATATTGTAATCCGAATGTTATTGTTCGCGATTTTGGCTCTGTATTTGTTTTTATTTGTTTTTTTTTTTACGTCGTACGGAAGTTATTCGGCCGCAAATTTTTACCTGCGGCATGCGATTTAATTTGTTGTCAAATCAGCGGTCGAAGCCGATTGTGGCCAGTTCAAAGGTCGCTATAAAAATAAGTGCTGAATGATATGGCAAATTATTTACCTGAACGAGATTTGTATCTTAAAGTTTTCACAGACCATTAAAAAGGTTAGGATAGCATTCACTTTTGCTGAACACTTTTTATTATTATTTTTTCTCAACTTTTAATGACACCGCTTGGGTAAGATCTACAATTAAGAAGAAGCCCGTCTAGACTGAGTAATATTTTCTTTAATAATTAGTATTATTTTTTCAGTGAGCTTTTGCAAAAGTTGTTTGACTTGTTTCAAGGCATTTTAAATTAATGTCAAGTAAGTTTTTAATTGCAAATTAGGGTTTTTTGTTTTTAGAGATCTTAAATAAAGCCCTAAGTGTTCTGATGCAACGGTGATAATTTATGAAGAAGATTATTTATGGGTTATTTGTTTGGGTTTTACTGTAAGCCTTTTTTAACGATCTTTTATTAAAAGGGAATTTTTGGGGCATACGAATTTTTGTATATTTATTTTTATAATTTTTAGAAGCTTAAAAATGTTAGTCAAATGTTTATTATTATCAAACAAAAAAGGTTTCTCTGTTGTCTATTTTTATTATCAACCGCAACTCAACCTCCTCTCGCTTTTCGTTGTATAACACAATTGAAGTTTAAATGAGTTTCACGCACAAGACGTGTAAACATCAACAAATTACATTACATGGCTAAAAGTAACATCGATAAAAGCAGTAACTACAAAATGAGAGCTATTCATTTCATTGCTGTGTAACTGATTGACATTCAATTACCGATCGGCCCTACCTCCCTTCACCCACCCTCCATTTTCTCCCTCGGCACGTCATCTTTCGGACTTTAATGAGTGTTGAACGCTTTTCAATTCAACTGTCGCCGAAAGCTATGAATGCTATATATACATATATACTCGAATTTACGGCTTTATCAAAAGACAATCAATTGATCGATTGTCGCAGCTGGGTCTCACATGATTCGCAGTGGCCTTTGAACTTTGACAATGATATTGTTTTGTTTCCTTTTTTTCGGGTTGAACTTCAGTTTACAATGAGCAAAGATTTGCTCTTTACAGCTCTTGCGTTAAGACTTCACACCTTTGAATCGAATCAAAAAACACAAACAATAAACTTATCTGCTCTCAGATTAGCTTCCAAGTATGAACTTGGTAGATAAACTGAAACCAAGAACAAAGCCACCAAAAAAACAAGAAAATTTTTGAACAAGGTTGAATATATTTTGAAGGGTTAAAGAATAAGGACTTTGAGAATTTAAAAGAAAATATCAAATTTTAAATAAAAAATACATTTACAAATTTATATTTAAAATAGCAAGTGTCATAACGCCCAATCACCTGTCCTGGCATTATGACAATGGCATTATGGCAATTTTAATGCAGGAATCAGATGTTATAATTTTTAAAAGAAGCAACTAAAAAGCAACCAGACCAACTTAAAAAACTGATCTAACCAAAACAAGCTGACTTTGATTACAAAACAAATATCTAAATATATATTTTTTCCCCCAAAGCTGATTCATTTGGCGATTTGAACAAATGACATTGGTTTAACAATTAGTTCCTGGCTACGATTCGGTTTATTGAACTTTTTCGCAGGGGTTGGCACTATATCAGCTCATTCGAAATCAATTAGCGATCGATTGATAAGAATTTACAGAACTGAAATCGCTGATAACAAATAGAGTATCGGCTGCCATGGCCTACATGGGAATACTCTGAAAGGGGATTGTAAATCACTTCAAAATAATACTCTTGAATGCCCAAAAGTATGCAAAGTCTTGGGAACCTTGAGCGAAGCTACCTGAGGTAATTCCACAAAACCCTCCCCCCCCGACTCTACCCCTGCCACCCACTCACCTGTGGAGGGAATGTGGCCTCAATTTGCAGAAGCGCTTATCGTCCAAAGCGTTAAGTAAACTCAGGCGAACAAACACGGGTACATGTGTAGTAAGGTTATCGCTGTATGCGCGCGCGGTGCAAGTTTAAAAAGTTCCAATTACTCCAACAGCACACACGTACACACACTGCAAGGCTTGAGCAGGTAGCAGGTGTCACACAACAGCAACAGGTTACAGTGGGGCAAGTGCATGCGAAACCAAGACGTAAAAAGAGTAAATAATTGAGTCGAAACACACCCATATTTAGAGGGCTTATATGATTAAGTAGCATTGATGAGGTATTAAATCATTATTTTACTTTAAAATTATATAAAAGGAAAACTTACAATGGTGATGCGTATGTTTCGTAAAGAAAAACATTTATCACAATGCTTGCATATCTGATCAAGATAATCAGAACAGTTATGTAAATATAGGTAAAACACAATTGTGCTGATGAATAAGGCCATATGGGCCATTTTGTTGGGCGATAAAAATAAAACTTATGACTGGAAAACTTTACTGTACTTTACTTTAAAAGAATACACTTTGGATAATTTTTTTTATTATAATATTTTATAAGTGAATACTTAAAAAATCTATTTAGGGATTCTATTTTGGATTTATTTAGTATTTAATCAAACGTTTTTTAACACGTTTTTAAGCTTATAAAAATATGAATTTCTTAGCAACAAATTAATACTTAAAAATAAGCCAGAATTCGGTTTAAAAAAAACAACGGGGCGTATGAGTAATAAAAAACAGTTTTCGTACATATTACTCATACGACACGCGTTACGATTACAATTTCTTTTCAAATACTTAAATACATATGAATGTTCAATAAATTGGTTTAATTTTATAAATATGGTTTTTATTAATAGAATTCATAAATTGCGCATTCGTTAAATATTGCAAAAGGAATTTTTATAACGAACAAAATTCATACAAAATTGAAGATAGCGTGAATGGTCATAAATTATTGAAAATTCGTGCAATTTTAATCAGATAATGTTGGGAACGCTTCGTGCCACCTGACCCACAGTGCAGAGGCAAGAGACAGAGAGAGAGAGAGAGCTGCTCCCACCGAGTTGCTCTCACTCAGGTAGAGAGGTAGAAATTGTCGCTTAGGTTTACTCCCGCTGTTGGTAATCTATCATGTGCGATCGATCAATCGTGCTCTCTCTCACTCTCAGTCTCTCTGGCGCCCCACTTCCCCAACTCTCACAGTGCGGCTTCCCGCCATGAAGATGAGTTAACAATGTGGGTGAGAGGGAGAGCGCCGACGGTAGCTCCCCAAATCAACTTACTTTTATCACACACACAGTCGCAATCAGCGGCGGGAGAGAGGCCTTTCGAGCGCGAGATACGATTTGTGGGGCTTGTGGGGCACTTCACTTCATTTACCGATAAAACGCCAAGCTGTCTCCACCACCGCACGCTGCTCTGCGCTCGCCGAGCCACAACAACACACCGATACTCTGCTCACGAATGCCTGGAACGAGTCACACGCACCCAAAGTCACATAAATTTTACTTTTCCCTAACTCTTAGCCCAAACAGCAACTATCGAAATTAATCAAAGCATTGTTACAACACAACGCAACGCGTTCGATTCTCTTCTTTTGGCGGAGAGACACACACAAAAAGTCGGGTAAAGAAAGAGGAAGCAACTACAAAAAATGTGCCGCTGCTGTCAAAAGTGAGTAAACGTTATTTTTTTTTTTTTGTTATTTGGTTTCGCCTCTCGCTTCTGTTGTTGTTGTTGCTTTTGGTACAATTTTCCCAGGTATTGCTGGCTCGGACAGCAAAATAACTTGGCTAACATTCCGAACTGCGTTTTTCCTTTACTTGCAGCTGTTGGGAAGATTTCTACTGGAACTGCTTTGAGGAGCGCTTCTGCTACGACGAATCGATTGGTAAGTAAAATTCGACTGCGTTTATAGTTTTTGTTGTTTTTTTTTTTTTTGCTGCTTTAATTGGTCAGTTGACGGTTACCTGTGAGTTGAGTACACACTCGACTCACTCACTCACTACCTCACACTCACTGCACACACGGGCAGGCACACGCACACAGGCGCACTGAGCTCCAGGCGTAGATCTTGAAACGCACAATGCGACGACGAATTTTTGCGCGTTTTAACGTGTTCGGGTTTTGAAATGAGTGCGAAACGAAAAGGAAAAACAACAAAGACTGAATGAGAAATGAACGAATTTTATGTTTTTTTTTTTTCAATATTCAAAATGCTTTTTTTAAGCAGTATGTGCATTAAAAAAAAGAGGTTTTATTTGTGAACTATTTTTGTTGAAGAGTTATTTTTAAAATAATGATTTTTTAAAGTTTTAGTTCTGTCGGAGAATGATTGTTAAACGTAAACAAAATAATTTTAAGAGCAATTCTAATCTAAAACAGCTAAATATGTGTAGTATTTACTATTTAAAGTTAATCAGCTTATAAATGAAAAATTTTTGTAAACAAAATCTTGCAAAAAACGCTTCAATCGCATTAAAACATAAAGCTTAAGTTAAAGCTTGCTTTCATCTCTTTAAATATAAAAAATGCACATTTGATATTGCAACCTTTTTTGAACATTCACAAATGTCTCTGTCGCATAAACAAGTTTTTTGCTTAAAGCAGTATTTAATTTCAAACATAAACAATCGAAATTGCGCTGACATAATGGAAAATTCAGCTGAAAAAAAAGTATTTACAAAAAATGATTAATATGCTTTATTACGAAGCAATGGCAACAGACTTAAACAATGAAATATTAAACCATATTTGTGAATTTTAAGACTACTAAATTAAGGTTAAGGAAGAGTTAAGTTAAAAGTAAAACATTTTCTTCATTTCCCTTTCGTTTTTCTTGATTACATTTAATATTGAATTCTTTTAATTTAAAAATAAACAAGAAAGAATTTAATGTATTTAACAATTACTTTAAAATAGTTTCCCTCTTTTTTCTACTTCAGCAAACTACAATCCCGAGGACGACGAGGACTACTTGGCCGCCCAGAAGAATGGCCAGATTATTGGACGCATACAGCCAGCCTCGGCGGATAATAATAATTCGCTGACAGTGCCGCAACCGATTTGCGATCAGCCCCAACTGAGGCACGGCAACTCGGGCCTGGGCCTGAGCCTAATGAGGTACTAATTGACAGATCAAACTGAGAGAGAGAGAGATCCGACCAAAACGAGCCAAAGATTCCATTTCGCACTTTGTTTGGACGACTGGCGATTAGCGATTAATTGGCAAGACGAGACATCGTGATGGCGGACTATTGGCTTTCTTAATTCACAGCTCTTTCTTTTCATTTTTTTCCTTTCCATTAGCGCCAAGATCCATGAGGAGGACTATCGTCGTGAGACCCAGATCAATGTTCCCACACTGGGCCCAGAGATCTTGGCGGTGTTTGCCAACTCGCAGATCTTCCAGGATCATCAGCCGACCAAGTTGAATCGCATCAGCACAAAGACCTATTTGGCTGGAATTCATTCGCCGAATCGCGAAATGCCGACCACGCCGCGTCTCAGCGACCAGGAGCGTTTGCTGCGTCGTCTGGAAGGTAATGATGGCCCCAGTGGTGCGCACACCCCTCTATTGGGTGGTGGTGGCAGTGGTAAAGCCAGCGGCAAGAGCACCCGCAGCAGCAGCATCGTCTCCAGCGGTGTTCCCAAGGTCAAGTTCTATCTGAACTGAGCTGATCTTTGATCTTTGATCTGTGATCTGTGATCTGGGTTTATCGGGTTTTGAGTTCGATGGGTACTTGCAGTATTTGTGCCAAAGATTGAGGAACTCTCGCCAAGCTTATACACAAGAGAGAGAGAGAGAGTGACCAATAATCGCCAAAATGTGACTTAATATTATTAAACTTAAATTAGCTGTAAGCCACAACGATATAAAATATTCGAAAGCAAGCAGTTGCTGGTACTACGTTTTTTAGTATTATCTAGACCCCTAAGTAGCCCTACTTAAGTTAACTTAAGAGTATTTTATTTAAGTCTTAATTATTGGACCTTGTAAATTGTTTAGTCCTAACTAAGATCTGATAAAAAAAAAGTTTCCAAACAAAAATATATATTTGCTTGGGTTTCACTTTAGTAATGGTAGCTAACCTATATTTTACATAAACTTATAATAGTAAGAAAATCTTATTCAAAATCGGAATCTATAGAAAGATAGATTTTCTTCCCATTAATTATTCATCTCTCCGCCCATTTTTGTAGATTCTGTGACTCATTTTTTTGTTAGAGTTTTAGCAAAGTCGAAGCGTGTGTACTTTGAACAAATGATTTGTTTTGTCAAGTCGGCATTACTCAACAGCTTGAATTTCCTCAAACTGATCGGTGAGAGAAACTTGCAGTTATTAAAAAGTTCTTAGAAAAAATTTGTATAATGCTTATTAATATAAAATGAAAAATAAATAATATATAGATGAGTAGAAAAGAAAAAGCTAAATAATATCAATTTAGATCCTCAAAACTCAAAAATAAAATGCTCCAAAAAAGAGATATTAAAATACAAAAACTTAATTATGTTAATTTTTGAAGACAAACTTGCAGAATTTTTCCGCAGACCTGACTCATCTTCGATTCGGAAACAGGGCGTCGCTTCATTAACTCCATTAGCCAAGCCAAAAAATTTATACATTTAAACCTCCAACAAGGAAGAACGGAAAATGTATAAATCTGGATCTGAAGCTAAATTTAATTAACAAGATTATTTCGCACTGACGCAGCCCCAGCACCCAGCACCCGACGACACCGGTTACATCTGGAGCTTAAGTACACATTTGGCTTTACGTCACTATAGCTTATCGAATTTGGAGAGAGATAAAACCAAAGCAAAACCATTTGCAGATGATTTTATTGTCGAATTATTTATCGTAATTTTTGCACATTAGGCAATCAGATATACTTTCATTCCATCAGCTGAACGAAACACCCGAAGCCAATTAGTCAAATTTCGATTTTCTTATCAATGGGCAGAGTATATACAAATGTTAACAACAAATAAACAGCGATCGTATATGAATATTTATACATATATGTCGACAAGTTTGGCCAAAATCATATGCATATGTATAATTTTTTGTATAGATAAGAGGCTAGACGAGGTGGTAATCACCGATTCCTCAGTTTTTCCCAAACTGATAAAGCCAAAATGCAAAGAAACTGTCAATGGGGCTTGAGGTTTATACTTTTTATATAATTTTATTTAAGTGAGAGAAATAAAATCTTTAAAGAAATTCAGTTTCTTTAAAATTTTATTTATATAACTTGGAAAATTTACCTAAGTTCCATTAAGAACTTAACAATAAACACTTATTATTTCTAAAGTCGTGCTGTTTTTTGTTTTGCAAATTGTCTTTATTTAGACTTTTTTTTTATTTTCTGCTTGTATGATCATTGATTGTACATTTGTACGATAACTTGACGACATTTAATTCATCACGTTTTATCGCTTCGCCAGTTGAGGTCTTGTGCACTGAGAGAAACGTTTATGGGCCAATTTGTGTGACTGGATATTGCCTTACCAGCGTCATATATATGTACATATAGGTAGTTTCGTCAGAATGACTCCCGGCTTATTAAGCTGACGTCCGTAATCATTGGTTCTGGCGAAATCAAAAGTCGGTAGGAAGCGTTATATTAGACGTGCCCACAAAGGCAAATCTACCCTATGTTTACAATTATACAGCACTATTCACAATACTAGCATTTATTATTTATTAAAGAAGAAATTTAAGGAATAATTAAGAATTTATATTTAATTATAATAGCTAAAGATTGATTTTAAATTTGAATTTAATATTATTATAATTTCAATCTGATAAAGCTTTGGTTTATCCTTGGTATTAAAAGGTTAAGATTTATTTTTAATTTGAATTGAATATTATATAATTTAAATCTTATACAGCTTTGATTTATCCTTGGTTTTTCCCATTAATTAATATTATATGACTTGTAAAACCCCCTTTTGAAAGAAATTTCTTAAAGAAATAAGTAATATCTTATCTTGAGCAAATTACCTCTTACCTAAGATACACATTTCACAATTAACCATATTCCTTTAAGATATAAAAATGTATTCTTGGCATCATAAATATTGACTGACATCAAGCTGATTACGTTAATTTCTTAACTGATAAAGAAAACGTGCGTTTTTTAATGCTTTGATGTTTGATTTTTAATGAATATCTCGCTGACTAAGGGGGTTCAGCTAATAAATGAGTTTTTATTCTTAGAAACTAAATAAAATAGTAAATAAATAAGTTTCTATTCTTAGATGCAGACCCTGAGCGAAATATAGAAAGAGTATAAATTATTTAATACTAAATGCTTAAATAAATAAATTTAGAAAACTAGAATGGTTTTAACAAAAGTTGTATAACTTCTGGAAATATTTTTATTTTGTAATTTTCTGCTAATTTCGATTAAAAAAAAATATTTTTTCTTTAGGTACTTTTATTTTTTCATTTCCTGCTTAATTTCGATTTACAAAAAATATTTTTTCTTTAGCCTTGTTTGGGGCCAACATATTATCTGTCCATATCTTACTATCTGCCATGAACTCAACCTTATCTTATTTGTCAACTGTTCATGAGATATACTTTTCATCTGCGTGTCCAGTTCTTGTAGCTTGAATTTTAAAGCCACATTATTACTTAAACTTATTTTTAACATAATAATATTATAAATAAAATAAAATAGCTTAAAATTAAATAATTTAATAACAGACTCTGCTCTGTACGATCTTGGTCAAAGGTAATTATTTTTCTAGAAGAGTTTATCTGTAGTGCTATTATCAAGCTCCTTGTTATCACTATAATTAAAAATTATTTTGATTTATTGATAAATTCTGCGAAAAGAAACCAAATCAGAATTTTATATGTTTCTTTTGTTGTACGTTTTTATATATTCTTATCGTATACTGTATCTTGTAGGTAAAATAAAATTGTATAAAATTGTATTGTATAAATTATTATAAATTAGTCTCTACAGGATACATATTAGTTATTTTTTTAGATTTTAGATTTTACATTTTACATTTTATTTTCTACTTAGCTTTAATTAAAAACATTTCCCTTATTTCTCTTTACAGGAGATGCCATCGATTCAAAGACAGGATCGCCTGAAAAGCGCATTACATTCACTCTGGCCCCCAGTTCCCCCGAAAACTCACCCTCCAGTAGCCAAACGACCCTTAGTCCCAAGAAATTCGAGGCCATTGCCGAGGAGGAGAAGGAGGACGAAAAGTGCGATGAGCAGGAGGAGGAGGAGCAGGATGAAGCTCTCGAGGAGGTTGTGCTGCGACCTCGTCTTATCGATCGACATCCCCATTTGTTGGCCAATCCAAGTGGCCTGACCACCACACCGAAACGTATCCTGCGATCCGCCAAGAGTGTCCCTCACATGAACGTCCGTTCCGCGGCCAGTGAGACTGACATATTCTCCATTAGCGGCACTGTGACCGGCAGCAGCCAGATCAGCATGACGCCCGAGGTGCCGTCGATCTCGTTCAGCAATCTGCCGAAGAACTACGAGGACACGCCCACCATCGAGAAGTACCGAGTGTCCCAGAGCCTCTACTCCATCCAGACGGCGAATGCGGCGCGGGCCACTCAAGATGATTACTCCATGCCCCGGTATTTCCGTCGATCTGCCATGCTGATGACCCAGAGTTCTGAGGTCCTGCCGGGTGCCAGTTCGTTGGCCTCCATGTCGCCATCGATGGCCTCGTCATCCGCCTCGCCAGGCTCCTCCAAGGACGAGATTCGGCGGCCGGAAAAGGAGAAGAGCAAGCGTCTCCAGAGGTTGCGTGGAAATCTGCCGCCCCTACTCATCCATTCCGTGTCCTTCAAGCGCAATCGTGACGAGGGCAAACAGGTGGACTAACACCCACCTCCGAAATACCATAAATGTATCTAATTGTTAACTTCTTCGTATACACTTTAACTGTTTTTAATGTCTTAGTCTTAGTCCATGTGTCCACCCACTCAGTATTCGGTTGTACTTCATTTTCCGTTTATGATTGATATTCCAAACTAAATTGTACTTTTACCCAAATAAATTCCTTTAAAAAACGGAATTCCAAGAAATAATATTTTTGATGGGGTGTGTGAAAATTAAAATGGTTCGACAGGTACTTTCAAAAATAGTGACAGTTTTGAATATTCATATTCATATTATTAAGGAGCTCGAGTTAGAAAAAATAACTTTAAACTTAAAAAAAAAACGATTCCATCGAATCTCCCCGACGGGGAATTGAACCCCGGTCTCCCGCGTGACAGGCGGGGATACTAACCACTATACTATCGAGGACATGGCTTCCATAGCGTCGAAATTGGTCATGCGCACCCGGAACTTGATATCTTCCATCTCATTCACTCATTCTAAAGTGGGAGTATGGTCAGAATATTGAATGAGCCGCTCGGACTGAAATAGATATTTTGGCAAGCGGCCAACAACATCCTCGATAGTATAGTGGTTAGTATCCCCGCCTGTCACGCGGGAGACCGGGGTTCAATTCCCCGTCGGGGAGAATGTTGAAGATTTTTTTTATTTAGCAATTTATTTTATATCCTTGTAATACTTATATATATATTTTTATTAAATTAATATAAAAAAAATCGTTAAAATATAGAAGGAAATGTAGCATATGTATTTATAATAACAGAGGTATTAAACCCTAAATATAACCAGTTATCAGTTCCAAAAGATACAATTCTTATATTTAGTTTGAGATATAAAAAGGAAAGATGACTTAAAAGTACATTCCTCACTATTGGAATAGAAATTCTTGTAGAATAGATTTTTATAATTACAAAGATAATAGTATTAATTTATTATTAAGATGTTAAAAAAGAGTTTTGCAACATTCTCCCCGACGGGGAATTGAACCCCGGTCTCCCGCGTGACAGGCGGGGATACTAACCACTATACTATCGAGGATGTTGATACACGGGTGTCCAAACAGTTTTTTGCGCTTCCGTAGACATTTTAATCAATGTTTCATTTCCACACGTTTCAGTTCTACATTTTCTATAGAATGGAGAACGACAGACAATTGAAGAGTTTGGTCTTTTTGTCTTATTTAATTTTGAGCACGCAGCAGGAACATCCTCGATAGTATAGTGGTTAGTATCCCCGCCTGTCACGCGGGAGACCGGGGTTCAATTCCCCGTCGGGGAGTGGTGCAATTTTTTTTATTTTAAGTTTTTAATAAAAAATTAAGAATTACAAGTTTCTACAGATTTTGTATGCTTGTTTTTGTTTTGCAGTACCTATTGAGCAATACAAATGTTCTGCAGTCCTTATTGAGCAATGCAAATGATTCATAATTATTTGCAACCAGTTTACGGATGAAAATATGGATATTCAAATTTATAAATGTCACTTTTAAGCTTGAATTATAAAATGTTATGAAATGTAGCGCTTTAATTTTCAATTAATTTTATAAGAACAAAATACATTGAATTTTTTAATTTATTGGTTTTTTTAAAATTAGGTAATGTATGTTTGGTATTTAGTATTTGTTGGAGAAGATTTATCTTTGTTGTCAGTGCGGTCACACTGGTTTGGAATTAGGTTCGCATCCAAAGGTTTTATCCATAAGATTTATCTAAAAAAAAAAATACAAAAGTGTAAAATACTGAACAATCTATGCAAATAGTACATAAAATAAAATGAAGTTATAATAAGAATATGTATATTTGTGTATGTGAGTGCGCATAAAAAGAAACGAATATTTTGTAAATTATAAATAAACCAATACATATAAACCGCCGGCAAAAACAGAGAGCTCACTTATTGACCCATGAAGAGAGCGAGTGACAAAAGAGCGCAAAGTGAACAGAGTTGCCAAGTGTTCCTTGGGCACAATATTAAAAAGCGGTACAATTTAAACATTTTACTTGGGATTTTAATGCGATTTTTTTTTATTGTGCTGCAGCTTTATTTGGCCGTGATATTATTATAATTAAATTTGCTTTGTATGTTACCATATTTCCATTGCTTTATTAACTGCTGTTTGCAGCACGTGCAGTTTGAGAGTTTGTTGCCGCAAAAAAAAAGGTTTGCCCATGACAGGCGCAGTCTCACCCGCGCCCACTGAGAGCGGAACGCTGGTAGTGGACTACTTTCTCTCACTCTCTGTTGTAAGAAGAAATGTAGCTACAGTCAAAGATTTGTATTTAAAGCGCAAAAAGATTATTCGAAATGTACCATTATCCGAGCATATGCGAAGAGATATTGGTTACCCTCAATTTAGTCTATTGATTTGTGATTATAAATAATATTTAAATACAAATAATATAATAACAAGAAAAATTCAATAACTATTCCACTTTCGGGTCAACTAAAACTAACAAATTAATGATTTAAAAACGGGTGTTTTTATGGATTTCTAAAACTTTTTGGCTTCTTTTGATCGGGTTTCCCGTCAAATATAGCTTTTTGTCAAGCAAGAAATGGCAACACTGACCAGAGAGAGAGCAGAAGTCAGGGCCAAAAAGAGAGAGAGAGAGTTAGAGAGAAAGCAGTGTTGTCAGATTATGACCACCCGTACAAGCTAGATTCTGGCTAAAAAAAGGCTAAGATAAATTAAATATGAAATAGAAACTTTGAAAAATACAAGATTTAATCGGAAATATATATATATGATTTTCTAAATTCCTTCAAGGTAAAATTTGTCCTGCATTTGGCTTTTGAAAATATAGCGGGCAAATAGCCTGTAATTTTTCCTTATTAAATGTTATATATATGCCTGTCTTTATCTGAAAACAGATAAACTCTCAACCCTGATGCAGGGAGGGTTGTTATACTCTCTCTGGACTGGCTCTAAACCTGATTATAACTCTCCCTCGTCCGATTGTTCAGTTGAAAATAACACTCGTGGCGTGCAGAACGAAAATTTCCCGGTGCAACGCGGCGAATGATTGTTGTCGAAAATAAAACAAACTCTCTTTTCATTCAATTTTATTCCGCGCTCCGTTTTCCTCGAAAAATTAAAATAAAAAGGAAAACAACGATATTCGGATAAATCGCCGGGATAAATATCACAAAATGATATTTGATTTATAGCAAAAATATTCTTTTTGCTGAGGACGTTTTTGGCCAATCCGGTGGTCAGCCGTTTGAAAAATACAATTACCATTAAATTGATAAACAAAAGAAGAACCGAATTCTGGTCGCGCAATTGTGGTTTCAGAGGATCTTATTGTGTACTTTAATAAATTATTGGGTAATTGCCCAATTTGACACAGCAAACATGTGCAATTTCGAGTTAGTGTGAGTGTGCAAACATGTGTGTAACAATAATAAAGGCCGCAAATTGGCAAAAATTGCAATAGGCAAGCCATAAAACAAATAAAATAAACGAAGAAGAAAAGAAAATGTAAAAGTTTAAGCCGCAATAACAAAAGCAAAGCCAACAACAAATTATAAAGTTTCGGCAGTTTTTCCAGATATTTTTCATTGATTTTTCGGCTGGCGCGCACACCTCCTGCGAGGGAGCAAGAGAAGAGAGCAAGAGGGCGGAGAGTGGTGGCCAGAGAGCGCGGCTTTTGTCTTCTGTTTTGTGTATGTTTTGGAAATGGAACGGCGCTCTCTTTTTCGCTCTCTCACGTTCTCGGTGGATTATCCTTTTTATATTTTGTTTATTTCTCTATTTTCCTGGCCACGTTTTGTGCTCACCATTCGTTTCGCTGCATTTCATTCTCGCGGCGTTTCAAATTGGCCACACACAAAGCGAAGAGAGAGAGAGAGAGAGCCTGAGAGAGTGAGAGAAAGAGCAGCTGCCCCTATGTAAATCGCCACCTCCCGCAGAATGTTTTCTGGCTCTGCCTCATGTCCCCCATTCGCATCTCTCTGCTCGTTATCCTTTGTCCGCTGCGCGTTGCCAACCAGTCGAAAAAAAGAAATTGCTGTTGTCATAATAAAGCAAGATTTTGTGTAAAAATTGTGAAAAATCAAAATTTTATATTTAAAAATTTGTAAAAACAAGCTTTTTAGTGTGATAACGCCGATTTAAGAAAAAAAATTATTTATTTCGAACTTTTTTTTTTTTAATTGAAATAATGTTAATAAGTAAAGTGTAAAAAGTTCAACTAAAAATATTGGAATGCCTAACCAGTGTGCAAACTAAATTAAAATCAAAAGAAAAACTAAATAAATTGCAACACAAATTAACGAAAATGATTTTAAAAAGATTCTCTTTTAAAAGCATAGCAATTTCTTTGAAATTATAAATCCCGTTACTCTCAAACTTTGGAATTATCGTTGCGGCTTAAACTTTTCCCTTAAATAATCCCAACCTAATCCAGTGTCCTTCCTTTTACCTTTACAGTTTTTGAAGCAGACACAAAAGTAAGAAAAAAGTAAAAATTTGTGAAAAGCCAAGAAACCAAGTGAAAATATGCTCTGAGGGAAAAGCTGAAGAGGTGGACGCATCGCTTCCATAGCATACTTACCGCATAATCGTCGGCAACGGGAAGAATTTTGTTCGATCCGATAACGGATTACTGTAATCGCTGTCGTCGCGTTAATTCCGGACTCCTTCGCCGCTCCGTTCCGCCCCGCCCCGTATCCGACACCCGTTTATCCGTCTGTCCGCGCGCGTGTGTGTGTCTCTGTACTTCCGTTCGCGTACGTGTGTGTGTGTGTGTTGTTAGTCTGTCTCTCTCTGTACATATGTACAATATTTGTCGTCGTCGTCGTACATCGTTGTTGTTGTTGTTGCTGTTATCTTGCATTCATCTGCGCCTAAAGTAAATATAAAAAATTTGTGTTCTTCGGTGTTGTCTCGTGTAAGTGTCTATAGTTTGTTTAAGTACGACAAGCGATCGGTGAGAATAAAAAAGAGAAAAATTATCCCAGAAATCAGCTGTGTGTGCTTGTGTGTGTATTGTATGCGGGCTAATCGATAATATCGTTATCAACAACAACAACATCAAGCAATCAATCAACGTCAGCGAAGAACTAAAAGAGAGAACCCATAAGAAAAATTTGTAATCTTCAGAGGTCACTTTACCTCTTTTTCGTCAACTACGTGGGCAACGGATCTACAGTAATTCGAAGGGAATTCAGCTGAAAACAACCATCTTTCAGTCTCGGAATCTATTTGAAATGGTGAGTTCTTAAAGCTTATCACATCATCATCATCACAATTTGCACCAAGAATATGCAGAAATAGCTGTATGAAATCATTTCAAAACGTGTTCACAAGATTGTAACAAGATATTTTAGGCCCTATTTTAATACTATATATGTGATTCCCTAAAATTTTACGATTTTTAAGATACTTTTGTGAACAATTTTAATTGAAGTTTTTTATAGTTAGAAAGCTTTTAAGTATTTTTTATACATTTCAGATTATTTCAAATCTAAAATGCGACCCCAAAATGTGATTTTAATAGATCGGAGCTCAAAAGTGTGTTTCCAAATTTACGTTTTTTTTTTTTTTTTTTTTTTTTTATCAAAACGCAAACATAAATGTTCTGGTTAATCAAAAACAGAAATTAAGAAATTTAGCACCCATTGCACAAGACACATTCGAGCAATTGGAAATTTCGTAGGTGACGCTTACGTTATTTTCGATAATCGGGAGGCCTTTTCCCTGGACTTGCCAGGCAGCAATCTATATTTGGTGCACGTTTTTGCCCTTTCCGATGTCCTTTTGGTATCCAGATGAGCCGATTTCGGAAGGAGAACTATTTTCGCTTTGGATATTTGCCTTAGCCACACACAACACACGACTTCATAAGTGCGAGTGAAACGGGCATAGAGTTAGGACTCATTAGGACGGACTGAAAATGGGAGAAATGCATTTTGCAGACGAAGACCCAAGCACACACACACATACACTCCGCACAGCAGGAGATATCTGAGCACAGACACAGATACAAAACAGAGCAATTTCCATTTGAAATGTAAACAAAGCATGCTGATACCCGCACAGTGGAACAGATGATAGGGCAATCGGAGTAACGAAGGCAAACAGACCACTTAAGATGCGACTACACTCAGACCGCACAACATACACAAAGTGAAATAAAAGATAAAGATAATTCGAATCCTTATTTGGAAACAAGAAGGGCAACACAAAATGTGTTTTAGTTGTGGTAATTTTAGCAAGAATTGTGGTGGAAAATATCATTCAATATCTGATTTAGGTTTCAAGATGTTTTATTTGTAAGAAACCGCATACAAATCCAATTCTTAATGAAGATATTTTTCTCTATCTGTTTTTATACGCATATCAATTAGATAGCTTACCGATTTTCCACTTGTAATCGGTTATTTTTTCTATTTTCCCGTCTGTCTTCCATTCCTATTTCCATTGTAATCGCTGTGTGATACATTTTCAATCTCAGACATGGTCATCGTCATTTCTTTTGATGGTTTTAGTCTCATTTTCAGACATTTAAAAGATAAACCGATACACTAATCCGTTGCGATTAGGTTAATGGTATTATTTTTCAGTTTCATTTTACATCATTTTGTAGCCTTTTATTCAAAGTTTTTAAAGATATTGTAATTCCTGATAATATATTATTTTTTATAGAAACGTATCAATTTTTATAGATTATAAAATTTACATTTCTTTATATAAACATTTATAAATACCTGTAACTACTTAAGTAACAATCATTATACTCCCATGGTGCAATTCCTGTTTGGTTCCCCGACTGTGGTTAAGCCCAGCCCGGGACTTTTGCCTTTAAGCCTCCACCACTCCTCCACTCCTAGCTAATGTAGTATCTAAGCTATGTATCTAAGTATAACCAAAGAAGCCCGTATGTTTTGTATTATGTTACACAAATATTTAAGCTGCCTTAAGTAGATACAACGAAACGCGTTTAAGATACACAAATATATAGAAAGAAAGACCCAAGGAAAAGCGCAACAACAACAACAACAACAGCAACAGCAACAATGGCATCGCCTCGGAAGGAAAAGTTACATTTAAGTCGAATGTGCGGGTGGTGTTGAGCTCAGTGGGAGGTGGAAATCCAAATCGAAAACTAGAAAAGCCAAAGTCGTGCTGTAAGTTATCACTACCCATGATATTGGATGAGCGGACCAGCATGTAGATCGATTAACAAACGTACATTGAGCGGCTGCCAACCAAAAAAGTGTCACACAAAAACTGAAAATGTAAAAACAATTGCAATTTCAGTTGGTGCCAAGCCAAAAAATAGGCATATATATAAAAAGCATAAATTTAATTTATCAAATTGTCTAGCACAACATATTTCTATATATTTTTATTTATTTATTTATTGAAAAGAGAAATCAGGTTTCTATAAAGAATAAATAACAAACTTGCAAAATATTGATTAAAGTGCCTTAGGACTTGTTTGTTATATATTATTAGGACTTGTCAAGTCAGTAATAATTATTTTTAAAATTCAATAAAATTCCAAACATTGTTTTAATTTTACTTTTATATAAAAATATTTATATATATATATTTCCCTGTAGAAAAAGCAGTAGTAAGCACTTTATCTCTGACTGCCTGGTCACGGTTCGCCTTTTTTCCTTTCTGCTATCTAACTGGTTGGTTGGTTGGGTATTTTGTTAGCTCATTCTGGTCTTATATTCCTTTTTTTTCTCTTTCTTGTTTTTTGCTATGTTTTCTATTTGTATAAGTTGTCTGGCAATGCTCTGCTTTTTGCTGTTGTCTGTCGATACTTTTTTCTCCTCGTTTTGTCATCCATTGATACGCATATCGTTTGCCATTTGCCCCCACCCTGAACCAATTCAATTCAATTTCTACGATTTCATCTCGGCCAGACTGTAAGTTGGCAGTAGCAGGGCAACAAAATACAAGTTGGCTTCCCCAAAGATACTTTTTCTAGTTTATCCAAACACCCCACCGCACACCAAAGCCTCACTCATCCTTATACTAATAAATTTCAATAAATTCATGAATTATTTTATGGCCTAAATCTCGTTTGCTTGTTTGCACTGTGGAAATTTTAAGTAGGTTTTTATGAATAAAATAAATAAAAAGAAAAATAAGAGATATATTTATGTTTCAAGTAACAAAAATCTGTTAAAAAGTGCTAAGGATATATTTTATTAATTTTTTTCAAAAATACTTCTTCGTATGAATGTCATTTTTTATTGTTAAAAAAATATTCCTTATATATATATAAACTATATAAATTTATTTTGAGGACTTTTTTTAATTATTTGATTTAAAACTGGATAAGATAGAAAAATACATCTTATATTTTCGACCTCTTAACCTGTGACATAAGAAAAATATTTTTCCAAGTGCTTATTGGTATCTCATGACTTTTCTATCTTGCTGCTACTTTAATCTGAATAATATGCTAGGCAGTTACAGTTACTTTTACCAGAATTTATAGCGCAAAACACCCACAGAAAAATCCCAGGAATAACAGTATAAGCTCTATGGGTGTTCTATAATAATCAAGATGCACTAGTTACTTTAACACTATATACATATATATTTATATAGTAATATGCTTGGTTTTAGCAACAAGCTAATAAAATAAAAATCAATAAAGATCAAGAATATCTTCTCAAAATAAAACAGTTAAACATTGAGATATAAAATGCTCAAGAACTGTTAAAATATTTATATAATATTTTTGTACATTTGTATAATGCAATAACATTACCAGTTAAAAATACCAAGTTATCTATACTGTTTAATCTGCAGACAAACAAACTTACTTAATTAAGAAAATAAGTCTCAAATAAAGGACACGCGTACAGTTTCACGCCCAAGGACTATATCGATTATTTCAAGGCTAGAAAAATCGTGGCATATACCATTTATTTGATTATCATCATTCTTTTATGTCAACTTCGCTAATATAAAATACGGCGCAAACAAAATAAAACGAATTTTGGGTAAACAACAAAGCAGAACAAACATCAATAAATTTGAAGCGTACAGAAAAAAAAAGCAAATGGCTCATGTAGCCGTAGAAAAAAAAAAAGAAAATAAAATATTCGTCACCTGCCGTGTTGACCAAATTAAGTCCGCAAGTGGCTGACTGACCAAAAATGATTGATTTAATGACGCTTTCATTGACACTCAAGTCAGGGACCGCTCCCTGGATCGATTTGGATAAACTGTTGGGATTTGGCAGGGGAAAATGGATTTGGTTTAATTAAAAAGAAGAATATTTTATTGATTATTTGGAAACAATTTATAAAAGCTTATATATTTTTTTATTAAATTTGTACATCATTTTCTTTGTTCCTTGACTCTCTGGATATGCCTAATTTTCTGGCCATAAAAAAATCAAATAATTAAGTACCGAAAACAAAACAATAAGGGCCACAATCATGAAATACAATTATTAATAGTTGTGTGTAGTTTAGAGATAAAGCATTTATGTGTATGAACTGATAATAAGTTTAGTTTGCCGCCCGTATAAAAAATTATTATAATCAACAATGTGTTGAGCGGGACAATAAAATTGCAATTCAAGTCTTTCACATAATATAAAAAAAAATTACTCCATTACACACACAATTTAAGGACTGAAAATGTGATTAAGTTTTTAATTAAATTATAATTACAATTTTTTGCATTAAATAGCATTTCCCTTTTGGCCCTAATTCCCTCAATCTCTTGCCGTTAACCGTTTGGGATAGCCCAGTCGCGTGTGAAAAGTTAATTGAACAAGTGAGCAAACAACAAAAGGAGTGGCTATAGTTTTTTTTATGGCTTACTTTTCAATAAAACCCATTTGATATTATCAGTGTGGCTTAATTCATGCTTAGCAATTATTAATATTTTTCTAAAGCAGCAAAAAAACAACACGTGAATAAAGTGAGTTTTCAAATATTTAAATCAAATTAATGCATTACTGAGGTTCATAAAAGTCCAAAACTAAATCTGAAAATGCTGTCGTTAAAATGTACAAAATTTACATATGAATGTACATTATAAATATTGCGTACATGTTTCTATAAATTATTTAAATGGTTTGAATTTCTAATTAAACTCAATAACATAGAAACAAAAATAAATTCAATTGACAAATTACATTGGCTTTGGCGGAGGGGAACCCGAGGGGATGGCAATCCCTATTGGGCACAGTGGAAACCACATCAAGTGGAAATTACAATTTGTTCATGCGTTTGTTAATTTAATTTTTCCCGAGTCCCTTTTTGCTTGTACATATTTGTATTTTATTTAATTATTTATTGATTTTTACATGGCTTAAAATGATGCTCTAATTAAAATCGTGTGTATATATAAGGTTTATAATATACTATTTATATACATACCCTTTATTTAAGTATATATAATTTTTAATTATAATTTATAAATAATCAAAGAACTTGCAAAATAAATTAACAAGCATAAATGCAGCATTTAAGTTTACTCTTTATTTTATAACCATTGATTTATAATTCACAGAAACAAAGTGCATAACAATTTTTCATTAAAATTCTTTATTTTTATTTGCTCATGGAATTTTTTAACGTGAAGAATTTAGTTATTATGAAAAATAGCAGAAATGCATACAAACAAGTACACATTTTCCATGAGAAGAAAAACGGTAATAGTGAAAAACGTAATTCGTATAAAAAGCAGTTAATAACTTCAATGGAAAAAGGGGAGAGTCTGGGCGTGGCGAAACTGCGATAAAAAGGCTCAAAATAAATAAACGCAAATGGACAAACACATATACTTATTTGCAGCCGTATAAACACAGACACCCACCGAATTTGGCATTAAAACCATAAAAACCAAAGAACACAAATTTCCAGCAATTAAAAATTCAATGTTTGCCATTTTTTACCGCATCCATTTATACATATATATATATATATTTTCGTACGTATATATATGCACATATTTTGCATTCGCCTCTTATTTGCATACAATTTTCATGGAGTTTGCTTTATACTTGGTTTATTATTTTTCGTCCGCGATTTTTCTTCCACATTTATTGATATTATAAATTATGGTTGGTGCGAATTATGAAAAATCCTTTTGCCCGCACGTTCGCTTTATCCCGGAGTCGAATTTTTTATGTTTACGATAATATTAGCAGCAGGCTATAGTAGAGAGATTTTATGTTATTTTTTAATCGCTTTCGATATTTAACAACTTGTTTTTAGTGGAATTATATACAGTGGATAGATGAAGTGAAAAATTTATGCCTGAAATGAAAATTAGTTAAATTTAGTGAAGAGATATTTGTTGCCGAATTCTTACTTGGGAATTTTAGGTGCACTTTTTGAAACCAAATTAATTTATTTGTGCTTTTTTAGATGTTTAAAATGTTTTAAGTATATGATTTATTATAGTTATAAGATCCTTATACAATCTTTCATTCACACATAAAAGGAAACTTCTTAAAACCTTTCATTTATTTATTTAAAAAATTGAGCCCTATGAATATACGCCTTGAAATGGTTAAAGCTGTGAAATGAGCAATGCCAAAAGGATGTAGAGCTCTTTGCGAAATGAAAAACAACGTCGATTATTTGCCACAAGCATCATTAACAACGAACATACACAAAAAGGAGGGCCTAACCCTCGAAAAAATAAATATATATTCCCTTAATGCAATACCCTCATTTGCATGATGAGGACGAAGTGAAACAACCCCCGAAAAAGGATGGAAATTCGGGTTTGGTTTCTCAACGGTTAAAGTGCACTCAACGCTGAAAGTTGCGACAGCTGCAAATTGAACTTTTTTTTTTTGGAATCGTTGCAGGGAATTTTCTTTACCATCGTTGCCTTTTCTTTTCGTTTTTTTTTATGTTGGTTAGCCTGGGGCAGCGCCACCGCATTTAACCCATGAGCGTCCGTTGCTTGCGCTTGGTAATTTGAGCATAATTGGGTTAAGGCTGAGAGAGGCAAAGCGCCAAGATGGAAAATTGTGTGCATAAATAAAATATGAGGATGGGGGCAGAGAATTGAGCTTCATTTGGTCTATTTCATCTCAATTAAAATTGAAATTCAAATTTAAATTGAAAATGTAAATGCCGTCCGTCTATGGCAGGCTATCCTTTGGGCCGCCTGCCGAATCCTGCACGAAAATCCAACATCGGCTTGTGGTAGTTTTTCCTTCTTGCCAGCTCATCTAATGGGGGCACAATTTGTTGAGCAAAAGTTATAAAATTAACACTTAAATGCTTCCAGATGTGAGCCTTTCCTTCCGCTTCCTTCCGGTGTGTATTTTGTGTGCAAATAGATTTGGATGTGACACATGTTGTGCCAATGTACGAGACCATTAGGGTCGCCAAATGTTGTCCTGGCAAAAATCTAATAACAATAAATTGTTCTTTGCCAATTGGCTGAAAGTTCTTCGAATTTTTTGATTATTTCATCGAAGTGTCAATCAGTGTGCGGTAGCAATTTGATCAATATTTAATATCTTAATAGGAAGGTAAAAAAGATCATCAGATTATGTTTAATTATTTATAAAGATGAGGTTTATCTTTTATGTTATTATTTATTCAAAATCTTTACAATTATTAAGTTATCAATTGTCTAAAGAATATTTATTTTAAAACTTTCATTAGTATCAGTTTTTAATGATTTTTTAAGCTGAAAATAATTATTAAGTTTGATTTTAATATATAGGCTTACGACTTTCCCTAGAGCGAGTTACAAATAAAAATAAGAAAATTAGTTGCTTGACATAAAAAATAAATAACTAATTGTAGCCTGCTCTCTATCACAAGAAAGAATTAAGTTATTAAACAAAATTTTATACAAAGTCCCACAACATTTTTGGGGCTAGAAAAAGAAAAAGGAGTCAAGCTAGAAAAGATAGGGGTTACAAAATAAAAAAAAAATCAAAAAAGTAGAGGGAAAGCCAAAGGAAAAGGACGACAAGCCTCACCGAGTGGGAAACTTTTCTTTTAAAAAGTTATGTACACTGGATGACACTTCTACGTTGAAGGGGTTGATGAGCGGGGTGGAGGGGTGGTGGACAGTGGAAGTCTTGGCCAGATGTTGCCAGAAAAACATTAAAAGTGCAACGGCGGCGAAAACTTATTTACTTTTTCACATTTCGCAGCACTTGACTGCCCCGGGTGCGGCTTTTCAATTTCATCCCCCAAATACGCCTTATTCTGTCACTTCCCGCCGCCAAGTCATTGCAATTCTCGTAGTATCAGTCTAGAAAGTCGTTACACTGAAAGAAAAAAAGTGTTGAAATATAACTTACAAACATTAAGCAATTTAATATGCAGTTTAATTATTTGTTATTGTATTGTATTGCACATTTTTAGGGTTGTTTTGATTGTTATGTGTTATTAAAAATAGTACTTTTATCTGTTGCAGAAATTGTTGTTCTTTAGTTCGTTTATTTTGTTCCTTATAGAAATTTTTTGTACTTAAATCTTTAGTTAAAAGAATAGTTTTCTGTGTATTTCCCGGTTCAGTGTATTGGTGAGATGTATCTGCTTGACAAGTTTGAAATTTCAATTAAATTCATTTGAACTGCGGCCGGACTTCTTGGGTTGCGACTCCGGTAATGAGCGGGCGGACCACCGTTAATGGCATCTTAGTTGATGCAACGTTTGCTGACTCTGAGTATTGTGTGTGTGTTGTTGTTGTTGTTGTTGATTGTTGTCAATGTTCTCTGTTGTGAAGTTTTGTGGGGCCAAAAGGTAACGCAGACCGCTGACAGTCAATTTTCCACAGTGGTTCAGAGAAGTGTGAAAAAAGGAAAAAACAACCTTAAGAAAATATATTTTAATTTTCCATTTAGCAAAGCTGAAAATAAAATATATTTTCTTAAGGTTGTTTTTTTTCTAACTGTTCGATAGATCTTCCTTCCTTTGGCCTAAATTGTCATGTCTAGATCAACTCTGCTGCTGATGCTGAATAACAAAAATCAATTCGGAACCCTTTTTCTTTTCTTGATGCAGAAGTATTTAAGAGTACTTAATGGTTCTTTATTTATGTAGACTTTGGGTATATTTTTTATATCAATTTTCGCCATTTCACCAGTCTTTATACTATTCAGAACCACTGTGCTTGAACTATTACTCCTATCATTGCAACATTCGGGACTTAATGGAAACGAGGACGGGGTCAGGCAACGTTGACAGCTTCGCTGGTGGCAGCTTTTGGTGGGAGAAAACGGTGGCAATACTGAACCGGCAAAGGAATGGCTGGATTGGTGACTACGGAAGGGGTCCTACTGGCCATAGCTGTGGCACATACCACGGCGGTGGTCCACTGGTCAAGTGCAGTCCGCTGTGGCTGTTGCATCTGTCTCTCCAGGCCAGGATTGCGCTCCAGAGCAGGGGGAGACCCAAGCAAATTGTGCCGCTGTCGTCGTCGTCGTCGTTGTCGCCGGCCAAACGGAAAATGTCTTCATCTTCATCAATCAAAGCCCTGGCATCTGACACTCGAGTCACTCATGCAGTCACTCAGCTCAATTCAATTCCCAGAGACAATGCCGGGGTCCCTTCGCCGACCTGCTCTCAGTTGGTTGTCGTCTTGTTGCTAAATTTCAATTGCAAGTGCAACAACTAAGTGCATCAAGTCAACTTTCCAGCCACACAAATGAAATTTCCTCAGCAGAAGCAGCAGCAGCAGCAGCAGCAGCAACAACAGTAGCAGTAGTAGCTCGTCGTTGTCATCAGTCAAATTGTTTTCACTCATTTTGTCTCGTTGTCGTCAAGGAAAGTTTTCAAAAAAAGCTAAAAATAAACCCATATATATTTCAAACTAAAATATAAAGTTGCAAGGATAACCAATCCACTATGAGGAAAGGCAAAACTGCAAAAGGAAAATAAATTCTTTATTCCTTTTAATAGTTAAACCAAGAATGAAAAAGTCCCCTTAATTGACAACAAATGGAGCTTAAGAACGAATACCTAATAAAAGGGAATATATATATATTATTTTTACTTAATTGTTTTAGCAAATTTAAATTCCTGTTATGTCCAGAATCCTCCCTTTTTGCCCAAAAGTTTCCCTGGCTTTTGGTTATGTCATCAGCTGACAATGTGTGGTTGATGCCACACATCCCCTCCTACACCGCTGGCTTTATCTCCTGCTGCTGCAGCACGGCATGGTGCCGCCTGGAATATGTATTATTCCGGAGTGTGTGTGTGCGACCACCGGCCACATTTCCGTCGAGATATACCCCCATATCTTCCACACGACAGCTGGCTGGGGTCTCTGGGATGCTGCTGCTGCTGCTTAATTATTACAGCATAAATTATCGGCATCTTGAGATGCTGCTGCCAGAACTGCGCTGGGTATGATTCACTCAGTTAATGTAGCCCAAAGTCTCGATTTGCATACTAAGAGGCTTTTGTCGGTGGTCAAACTTCCCCCAACTCCTCGATGAAAACCCCTTCTTCGGCCTCCTCCTCCCTGTCCAGATAACACTCGCGTACACACGAACACATAATTCTTGGCTTTGTTTGTCGGAATTTATTGAAATTGATTTCGTTCACCTTCACGGGTCTCCTTTGCTTCTCCTTGTTCATTTTTTTTTATCGACACTGCGAGTGGCTCTGGGACATTACATTCGATCATTTAGAGGCAGAGGCGGCACATTCAATTTTTTGTTTTTCTTTCTTGTCCTTTTTTTTCACGTGATTTATTGATTTCTCTTTATTGTTGTTGGCGTATCGCTAATGGCGGATGTTTGAGTTGGGTTTTGGGATGGTGGGATGAAAAAAACAGCATTAGCAAATTTTGATAGGTTTTTTTGGTTTGTATTTGGAATGTATTTAAGAAAATAACATTCTGATAAAAATATATATAATATATTTTTTTTTAATTATAAAAGTATATTTTATTTTAATTTTAAATGAAAACATCTCAAAAAGTTGTTTGAATTTTAGAAAAACCAAGAAATTAATACGTTTTAAAACGATTTTAAAAAAGTGTCAAAAAGTATTTAATAAAGTTACAGAGATACCATATTTAGTGTAAATAAATTTGTAACACTTTGTAGCACAGTTTTTAATAAAAGTTATTATCTTTAATTGCAAAAGAAATCATCTCAAAAAGTTCTACGACTTTTAGAAAAACCAAGAAATTAATACGGTTTAAAACGATTTAAAAAAGTGTCAAGAAGTATGCAATAAAATTGTATTTATTGTAAATAAATTTGTAACGTTTTGTAGCATAATTTTGGATACCTTTTTCAGTGATTTCGCATACAATGTTCACAGAATGTAGAGATTTCTGTATCTTTCCACTTTTTTATCTTAATTTATTTATGTTTTTCGAGAAATATTTTATTATTTTATCGCCAATTGATGGGTAACCACTGTACTATCTATGGCTTTTGTTTGGGTGGTTTCGATTCGGTTTGGCTTAGTTCGATTCGCATTGGTTTTGGTTGAGAGAGAGGGTGTCGTCTTTCACTTTGATGGCTTGACTTGACGACGATGAGGAGAAGAGTGTTTGGCGGCACATTTGCCTTGGCCTGTCATTCGGGATGAATATGCCGTGGGAATTCGTAATTTCGTATGCGAGTTGTGTGCGACAAGAGGCGAGGCTTTGTGATGGGTTTTCCCTTCGCTTTTCTTTTGCTTTCTTGCCGTTCATCCCATATCCTAAGTAAATATGATGGGTAATTTCTTTTTAAAGGTTCTGCGTGAGCCATTAGGGAAATTGCAATATCAGGCTCGACTTGATGCGTATCGCAGTTCTTCTTCCAAAAAAAAAAATAAAATTTATTTATTCCTGAGTGTACACACTTATTCTCACCGGCTTGAGTGTTATTTAATTTAATTTAATTTAGCAACGTTTTCTCTTTCTCTTTGCAGGTAAATATTTTGATGACAATACTGATGGGGCTTGAATGAAGGTATATTTAGGTATCTCGGAATAATGGTAAATGATTATTTCAGATAAAAATAAAAACAAAAGACTTTATTGAAAGATAATATAATATTAATAGTATAGTGATTCAGTGATTAAATTCTATTTAAAGTTATTCCTTCTTTACGTAATTTCATATCCATAAATCCATTTCATTAATTCCTTATGTGACTTGCCAAATACTTGGAATTTATTTTGCAATTTTTCCATTTTTCCTACGAATGACACACGACGATTTTGAAAGATTCCAATTTTTTTTGTTGGCTGTCTGACGAAAGTCAGATTTTTTGATTGGGTCCCAAGACAAGGACAAGGACAAGGACTTGTGCGTGGAGGTGCAAACAAAAACTCAAACATTCAAGAAATGACAACAGAAAATTTCCCCGAATCGCAACCCAACCTCCCACTTATTTCGCAGTCAGATTTTTGCAAAAACAAAAGCGAAAAAAAAGAAAATTCCCATGGCACGCGCTGGCGACACTTTCAAGGAGCAAACATTTTTCCAAGGCGGGTGGTTTGCCTGTTTGCTTAGGGGGGTGGAGTGGGAGAGGAAAAGCCAAGGGCGCGCGCTTCTTGCATGTTGTGAATTTTTCCTTTTTTTGTGTGTGTGTGTGCGTGTGTTTGGACCCGAAATAGGGGAAAGGCGAGGGTGCAAGGACTTTGCCATGCCACAAGGAGGGTAGTAAAAGCGTGTACCGTTATACAAACATTACATAAAAATATTAAATTTATGGTGCAATAAAAAAACACAGTGTTAACAGACAAGGGGGCATAGAGGGGAAAAGGAAATAGAATAGAGAAGAGAAGAGAAGAGACGGAAAGAAAATGCGAAAGAGAGGGCGAGGCATGCGTGTGTGCGTGCCAGGAACGCCTTGAAATTGAGCAGCCCGAAAAAGGAATTAACAACACAACAGGATAATGGTCTAGGAAAGGACGATGAACTAGTGGTAAGGGATTTTTCTTACTATTCGTGGTGATTATTTTTTGGTAAATAAAAGCTTTAAGAATTATAGTATTCAGAGACTTTATTTCTTCCCAAAAAGTTGATTATAAAATCAACAGATCTAAATAAAAATAATATAATAGTTTCTGAGTTGTTTTAAGTACATTTATTATAAGAGAAAAAACAAGTTTCATTAATTACAAGCTTCATTAGGAAACTATTTAAATATTTAAAATTAAATACTGATGGAAAAAAAAGGAGTAAGGTTAGGGTGCAAATGAACATTCTCAATGAGTGAGTGACCGACTAGAGCAACCGGACTGGGACAACCGGTTGCCGGTAAACGATTATGACAAGCAGCAACCAAGCACCAACCCCTGGAAATGATCTTTAGAGCGTAAAATGAAAAAGGAAAACTTCTATCGATGTCAACTGTTTGCAAAGCCCTCGAGTCAAACGAGATTAAAGGGATGCAGGATACAACCAAGCAAGGGTGGCCAGCCAGCAGTCAGCCATCCAAGTGGTGAGCTGTGGAGGCAATCGGCGGTGTCACGTACCTTCAAACCTTTTGGGTCTTATTTATTTCCCACTCGCACTCGCCTTCTATTTTGCCGTCTGTCGGCTTACTTTGACTTTTGACAGCCCCCGAAAAAAGTTGTGGAAATTCATGTTGATGTTGCTTCTCGCCGCCGCCGAGTTTTTCGATTGCGACAGGATCTGCCAGGCCAGATATTTGCCATAATATGAGCACGTGCCATCATCTGCGGCGTTATCATCCTTTAGAGTGATGTCGTTTCGATTGGTTGTGAAAGTGTGTCCCTTGTTATTTATTTTTACTAGTCCTATCGAGGTCAGTGGATCTTGTGAAAATATAATGAGTTTCCTAGGTGGTGAGTGTAATTTTTTGAGGTTTTTTTGTTATTTTATTGAAGTAAAGAGGAAAGTCGGGGGAAATTTTACTTTTTAATTAAAAAACATTAACGTTTTTATAAGAACTTTTTGATAACTAGATTTCTAAACATGCACAGAAAGTTCTTTAAGTTCTCATCTTTATTTACTTTACTTAATGTGTTTTTTATTGAATTCTTACGTGAAATTTTCAAGAAATATACATATTTTAAGTGTTGGTATTTTTCTGTAAATCTAAAAAGAATCATTCAATAATTTTTTATATCTTTACTTTTCTTAAATTTCTATTAATTTTTTCTAATATCTAAATATTTTTATTTAGTATATCTTTGCAAACGTTTTTCAAATCACCTTGAAATTTGATTCGTACTTCAACAATCACACCCCTTTACCTCTTTCGCTCCACCTCCAAATGGTTCCATCCCTTGGGAAAAATGTGGATTCCGCATTCAGCGTTGCATCCACCATCCATCAATTTGCATTTTCCCCCCTCACACACACACACACAGTTGCTGGGGCGGGTCTTTGTGTTGTGGCGGCAACCTCGCTTTTTGCTGGCATGAGTTGCCAATTTGCATTCCATATAATGAACGAAACAGCACAACTATTATGCAATCTCATGGTGGAGTTTTGGGGTTGAAAGTTAGTAAATAATCCCAAGCACGCGACGACGACTCGCACAATAATTCGCATTCAAAATCTCGTAAATCAATTTTTTTTTCTACTTCCAACATTCTAATTATGTGATTAAGTGATTTATGAGTTTTTCTCCCGAGCGTCTAGATGGGGCGCCACAAGGCGGATGGACAGTTCGTGCAACCTCACCGAAGGAAATAAAATATATATCCTCGACCTCTTTTCTGATTCCATTGACCCTGCTCAACATTTTCGCTTCCTGCCCGGTTTTATTATTTGTTTGTTGCTGTTTGAACTCTTGAAGAGCGAAATAAAAATTTATGGCTGCAGCACTAAAGCAAAAAAAACGAAAGGAGAGTAACAAAATGTGTCCGTGACATTTATGATGTGACACTCTGTTTACCTAACTCACCCTCACCTAGTTACACGCCCCTGTCCAGGTCGTTATAAAAATTGTTTACTTTCCGGTTACACTCTGAATGCGACTTGTTTTATTATTTAATTTGTATGTATGTTCCTCCTTAGTTTCCTTTTGGAACTCTGCCTTCTTGCAGTATCTTGGTGCTCTTAAAGTTATGGTTTTTATTGCCCTTAATTGATGACCCCCATTGGCTGCCCACAAAATGTTTCCTCAATGTGATTTTCTCCGCTCACAATTGATTGAGCAGATCGTAAATACATTTAGTACGCATCTTGAATTTTCAAGTATTTCTCCCTTATGGTCTCCTCCCCATTCCCTACCAGGTTAAGTATCCCTCTAATTTGTGACAAACATAAAAATGATGCAAGTTCAAATCTGGTCAAGAAAAATCTCCTTTAGTTTAGTTCGGGGAACTCCATTAATATTTTATGACTGGCGCTTGCAGTATTTCTGTTTGTCTCCACTTGATACACTTGATAAGGTCAGTGGAGACCTGACCATATAAACGAGACTGATTGATTGTGTTTTTCTGGTTTTTTGTTAATGGTTAACTTTTCAGCGCTTTGTAAATGTCAGCGGATGATGGGTTGAGAGTCGGCATCATTTTTCAGTCACGTTTCGTTTTTGAGAAGAGCAATGCGTGGGTTGTTCTTTTTATGGGTTTTTTGTAAAGAATATTTTATGGTTTTTATAATAGTTTTCTTTGGATTATCTTACAAATTTTAAGAATTGAATACTTTGTTTTTTGGGACTATAGAAGTCTTGAGATTATTTAAAGCTTTAATTTGAATTTGAATGTCAAAGAAAATAATTAATTTTAATATTATCTTCGGATTCAAAACTCTTTCCAAAAAATATACCCCTAAATCCTGTGATATATATCCATCCCCTTATGACTTTGGGGGATTACAATTCTCAGCTTCATTGTTTATGACCGAGTTTAAGCGGAAAGTAAACAAGCTGCCGAAAAAGCCCAAGTCAAATTGTCCGTCACTGGCCATACGCAAAAATTTCGGGGGATTATCAAATGCAAAAGAGCTGCGAGCTGAGAGCCGAGATGGAGAGCGTTGTGTGTATCCCCTCCACTTGAAGCCCATAAATCATGGAATCAAAGTGCCACATTTTTGACTGGGTTTTCGGCGTTGGTCGGGGGAATGCGTTAAGCCCTTTGGCCGGGCTCTAACACGTACTAAATGCTTGTCAACATGGAGCGGAGGGGGGAAATGCGTGTGGCACGGGGGAGAATGTGACAGTGCGCAGACGTGACGTGGAAAATATTTATGGGAAAATATTTGTACAACAATTTCTTACACAGGATATTCTCAGAAAAACGGAAGGGGAAGTGGAAATGTGAATTGATTATCCAAAAAGAAGAAATTCAAAAGTCAATATTATTATAGGGTCTAATAGCGTAAAGTATACATAAGGATTCACTTCCTGCGTATTCGATAATGACAAAAATCTATAGCATTCATTTCGCAATGTAAAAACTAATAATTTTAATTTTTTGTTAAAATAATTCTTCATCAAAAGGACCACATTTTAGATCATATTTCTGGAGTTCCTTTTATATTAATCTCAATATAAAACCCATGCCATTTTCTAGTTTTTTCTTCATCAAAAGGATCACTTTATGCTCATATTTCAGGAGCTCCCTTAATATATTTCTCAATATAAAAATCCAATGCATTTTCTAGTCAATTTTATTTTATTAAATTTGCATTTCCATGGCTTCTAGTTTATTAGAAATTCCGGTCTTTCAACACAATAAATAATGCTTATGAAATGAAGCACCTCTTGGCCACTCACTCAAACTGAACAACTTTTGCTTATCCGAAAATTTCAAATTGGTTTCCCTGCTTTTCCAGCTCTGAATAAAGTTCGAAGGACTCCTTGGGTGGCGTGAAATTTTCTTTATTTTTTTAATTTCCTTAGAAAAAGTGTTGACTGAGAGAACATCAATTTGCATGTTTGAAAAGTGTGAGCTGCAGAGAGAGAAAATTAATAATGAATTGACTTGCAACCAACTTATCCATAACAAGCAAAAAACAAACAAACCAGAGCAACTATGATCAGGAAATTCATATAACAAGAAAGTGCTGCTGCTGATGCTGATGCTGTTGCCCAAAGTATTGCCCAAAAATGAATGGACAGATGGAAAGGACGAAAAGTTGCGAAAACTTGAGCCACCACAATAGAATGAAATTCAAGTGGCTCGGGCAACATTAACTGAGCGCTGGAGAGCCAACAATGAGAGCTGGCAACAAGAAAAGTACAACAATAAATAGCATTATGCTAATCCAGGCCAAACAGAATGCGGCAAAAGTAAAGAAAAGCTTTTTGGACGCCCCCTTTCCCCCGTTTTTCTTTCACTTCACACAAAAAAAAGAAGAAGGAAGCACCAGCTGCCAGGAAGAAAGCCCGGAATCGGAATAATAATTACGAGGGAAAACAGAGGCAACGGCCTCAGCCTCAGCCTCAGTGCCAACTAACTAACTAGTATTTACTAAAAAATAAGTCACAGCACAACCACACAGTGCCAGCAACCCAAAAATTTTGCCGTTGGCTTCCAAGGCGAGGCGAAAAAATTCCGAGAACGTGACATCGCATAAGGAATAAGCATAAATCCTCTCAAAGCACTCTGAACTGCGAGCTTTTTCCAGAAGGACGATAAACTACCAGCTCCGAAATGAGCTTTGCATTCTGCAGAGCAAATATATATTAGCAGATGAGATGGCCCAAGGATAAGATAATGCTAATTAGACATGACTTTTCCAAGGGAAATTAATAGTAAATAAAAGCTAAAGGTTCTTGGATTTGGCAGACAAAAAACATAAATAGTTGTGACTAAGAAATACTAAAATGTTTTTAGATATTTGGGTTTTATTTTTTATTTTTTTTATTTTATTTTGTTTTATTTAATTTTTATGTTCTTTAACTAATAAAAGTTTGTTCTTAAGAATAAGGTCTAGAAATGTCCAAAGGTTTACTTTTACAATTTACAATTTATAGCAGTATTATAGAAAGTATTATCTTCTTCTTTAATTTTTAAATTGTTTAGAGTTTATTTCAGGCAAAGTTTCATCTAGAAATGAATGATAATGTACTCACAAATCATATATACAAATACTTTCCTATTTATCCTCCTTAAGAATTGGTGTAAACTTTTTTAATAATGGTTGACATAAAAATATACATCATCATTTTCCACGCAACATTTCAAAATGCATTTTAAATATTTGAGTGCCATAAATTCCAATTATTTGGAGTAACAAAAAAAAACGGAAGATTTACCAAACAAGGAAACCTAAGGAAAAAAAGGCATAATTCATGGTTAAGCTTTACGCAGCAAACCAAAACAGAAACGGAGATACATAGATACTTCTTACATATGTGTACTATATGTATGTACGAATACGCAACATGTTAAATTGTCATAAGCCTTAAAAATTCCATTATGATTATTTACTCTAGTACCCAGGGCCTGCCGCCCACAGAAAATGAACATAAAACAAGGAAACACAAACAAAGACACATGGGCCGAGATAAGGATACAAAGTTTTCTAAACGAATAAATCTGTTTGTCTTGCTGCCAGGACACCAACAAGCACACACAGGCTCTTCGCCTGGTAAAAAATTGTAAAATATTTTAAAACAGAGACAGAAACAACAACAAGCACACGTAAGAAAGCTAATAAATGAGAACTTTTGCGCGACAACAAGACCAAATCCCATTTTTACAACGATATATAAAGAAGCCTCGGAGCCATTGCAGCCCGAAAAAAAAAAGAAAGGGGAAAGCACAACAAATCGCTGCAGGATATGCAGACAAGGCAAACAACAAGTCACGAACCAAAAACCCAAAAGAAACCAAACAAGGAAAAAGGACGATAACACCCAGAGACCAGGCTGAAAATGAAGAAAAACTCGTCGAGCCGCAAAAGATTTGCAACATAAATAAATATTTTCCATTTCCAGACAAACGATGTGAAAAACGATTTACAAAAAGCAAAAAAACAAAAAACAAAAACAAACACAAATGGAAATGGAAAACAAAACATGAATTGCGGCATTTATTTGTATATTAAGAGTTGATTTTTTGCGCTCATCGTTGTGTTTGCAATGGCGTCGGCCATTTTGTGAGGATTGCAACAAAATGGCGGCCACACAAAAAACAAATTGCATCGAACGACGAGTGTTAAGTGAGTGGGTGTTGCAAGGGCTTTTTCTACTAGCAATTGGTAGCTATCTATTTATGGATTAAACCTAGGCGTGAAATTTTAATCAGATGAAAATTGCATATATAATAGAAATCTAAAAAAAATTCAGAAGTGTCCTTGGTCAAGATTTTGCGAAAGAGAACAAAGCCATTATAGAGAAGCAAAGTTTAGGATTGTAGATATACTGTTGTTAAAAAAATAAAAAATGGTTAATTAAAAAAAAAATAAGTATATTAATATGAAAAAAAAAAAAAAAAATTAAGAACTAAACCATGACAAATTTAATGTTCTTAAAAATAAAAAAAGAGCTACCTTGAAAAAACATTTAATAATATTAAAATGCAAAATAAGTGAAGATCTAAACCACGACAGACCTAATGGTCTTAAAAATAGAAAAGAGGTTACCTTGAAAAAACAATTAACAATATTAAAATGCATTCTGCTCTCCTTTTTAAGTTTCATAACATTTTAAGATCTTGTTTAACATTTCAATAAAATTCTTTTGTTGTACTAATAGAATAATTACAATTAAAATCTGTTTCTTTAAGTACAAATGCCATAAATACAAAGTAAATTATAAGTATCAACACCTTTACGTTATAAGTAGACAAAAAATAAGATCTTTTTCCGTCTTCCGGGCTTTTATAAAGAAATTTCACGGGATCGTATTCACACAAAACCTAAAACACTTTCTATATAATTCCCATAGGGTAATTGGCTGTCGTGACTGGACAATGTATGAGTTGCCCTTTATTTTGCATTATTTTTGTTATGTTTTTTCTTTCTTTATTTTTGAAGTGGCATTATTTTTGAGTAATATGGGCAATGCATCAGGCTCAGACTCAGGATCTGGACGCAGCAAGCCTCTGCTCTCCTCTACTCGCCGCTGACACTATTTTTGTTGTTTGCATTCGTTGTTTAAGCACACACACACACAGTACACACACTTGACATATTCGTGCTGTCTGCTGGGATTCGGAGCATTTAATTTTTGGTAGCCATTTACAGACCCCAGGTCCCCAAGTCCTTTCCCACAACGGAAAATGCCATTTTCGGGACTGTGCTGTGCAGTGTAATGCAATTCCAGGGGCGGGGCAGCAAAAGCCTTATTTCTCGTTGCCTCTTTTGTGTGCCTGCCTGCCTGTCTCTCTCTGTGCGCCGGAATGAAAAATAATTTTAAATGCCTGGGAAAGCGTCTCTCCTTTTGATGGCTTCCCCCAAAAATGTTTTATGTTTGCACTTTGTAAGCGGGTTAAGGGCTAAAATAGTAGATAGCTTCCGAATGTTTAGCTCTAAATTATTACCAAACATTCGAGATTTGTTTGTGTGTTTGCAGGAAGTGTTGCGGAACTTGTGATGAACCACAGGACTCGTTTTTAAACTGATAGAAATTATTTTAAGATACATGTTCTTTTTTTTTTATATATTTTTTTAACTGAATCTTAACTTGTAGAATGCATTAATTCTTTTGCCGGCTTTAAAAAACATCTTTATAAAACTTCAAATTAAAAAATTAAAATAAAATTACAAATGTTTTATTTTGTAAAAGAACTTTAGAATACTACGAAGGGAGAACAATTTTTAAAATGAAAAATGTTCTTAGAAAGGATGATTCTTAAAATAAAAAATAAAATAACGAAAATGATATGTATGAAAATATTATTAAAAAAATAAAACACAAATATTTAAATTAATATATAGCCAGAAGTGTGCATTCACACTGAGCTAGGAAATATTAATGAGAAAATTTTAGGCATTAATGGGAAAGGTAAAGCTAAAATAAAATTTAAGGCTTACTTTATTTTGATTTTAATTTAAACACAATAACACGGCATAATTGATCTACAAAATGGAAAATATTTTCTTAAAAAATCTATAACCCTTATTTGGGAAAACTTTGGTAGATAATTTTATCTAATCATACCCAAAGTTCCTTGTAGGATGTGACACAAAAGTCGAGTATTAATCTATGTACTTTACAACTGTGTAATTTTAATTAATAGAATTTAAAAGTATCTATTGATATTATCAATCAGCATTTTTGACTCATGTTCTTTTAGCGTTAAATCACCATCGACAGCTCTCGATAAGTACCTAGTTATTGAATGACTTTTCGGTGACAGGCTTTTTAGTTAAATTTTGCGTAAACACTTTTTGCTACTTGACTAACACACATTGCCACTTGAAGTCCCCTCAAAAACATATTCACATCTATGCCGGCAAGTGTGTCTGTCTGCCATCATCTATCTAAACTAACAATCGGTTAAGTGCAGCAGCAAAAACATCACGAGGGCCTTGCAAAGTGGATACTCGACCCGTACACACAACCCACTACTCCCTTTACACCTTTTATCCGTTTTGGGTCATCCTTGATATAGGAACTGAGAGGATATTCTGTATAGATACATTTCATTTATTACCCTTATTTAAAATGAAGATGATAAAATAAAAAATCCGTACAAAGTTCTTTTATTTAAAATTAAAATTTCAATTAAATTCGAAATTAAATTAAGTTTTTTCCCTGTGATATAAACTTTATTGGCTATAAAAAATAACCCAAAGATTTGCCAAATAAGTCTGCTTAAATATAACAAACTTCAAGTTGCATTTATTTTGCAAATTCATAAATTTTGTACAAGTTTTTTCTTGGCACCTTTGGCGCTTTGTTGACGTCATAATTAGAACGAAGCCGACACAGATGCACCTGACTTGGAAAAACAAATTGCACTGCACCCACAGCCAGCCCCACCACCCCACCTGCCGCCCACCGGAAAGCTTGAGTCTCAAAGTTCACCTGTGGCAGATTTATGACACCGAATAACCCCGTTTCGACCACCCTGTTTGCCACACCCTGTCAACCCCTTCGTGTGCTAGATTTGTACATTTTCGTGCCACATTTTAATTTCTCTACACGGGCAGGAGGGGGGCCGAGAGCTCGTGCTGCTGATGGCGGGGTATTTTGAAAAACTCATTAACTGTGCACGCTACTTGGCACCTTTTCCTCCTTTGCCGACGCTTCTACCGGGTTTATGCGATGTCTAATTCATGAAAATTTTTTTAAAGTGTGAAATGAAATGAATTTGGAAAGATAGCTGGTAACTCTGGGTTGTATCCTCCTTATTCAGGTCTGCTCCGGTTATCGAAATCGAAAAAATTAACCGATTCCGATTAAAAAAAAAGGATGATTGCTTCCGTTTTCTATGTCGTAAAGACAAAGTTGCCCGTTTTAAATCGAAAAAATCTAACAATAAAGAGATATCATATATTGAAATTTGTACGATTTCGATAACCGGAGCAGACCTGATTATTCCCATTAAAAAAAATCTTTGTGAAATTTACACCAATATAAATAGTGCTTAAAAGTATGCTACAAAATTGAAAGCCTAAAAAAATGTGTTATACAATTAACTTAAAACATTTCTTTGAATTGCCTTGTATAAACTAACTATTTGTAGGCTTGTGTTCTCCAATTCCCTTTTTTTCATGTATTCCTTCCTACCTTTCAATTTGTTTTCATCTCGCCTTGCCCTCGCCTCATTCATTCTTCTCTTGTATGTGTATTTTTTTGCCAGTTCTTGCGCCTTCCATTTCCATTTGTGGGCGAAGGTCGCTCAACTTATCTGCATGGAAAATAAGAAAGAAAAAAAAAATACTAATAGGAGGGCGTGGTCCTGTGTGCGAGTGTGTTTATTGTGTGTGTGCACACACACGATTGCACAATAAGCCGATTTAAGAGCAAGAAAAGGGGAGACCTACATTAAATCGAGCAAATAATTTATGCTGACTAAATTGAAAAAATGCAAATCAAGAAAATGTAGGGGAAATATATACTAATATAAATTTGGTAAAATATATAGTAGAAATTTAATTCTCCTTTTTTATAACTTTTTTTTTTTCGATTGAGAGCAAGTTTATAAAAAAAACCTCTTCACAAGTTAATAACTAATTAATAATCTTCATTCTCTTTTCAGCCATGATTGAACTTCTACCCCTCGACAAATTTGTTTCACCATAAATAAAAACGTTCAACATAATAAAAAGCAAATCAGACACAAATACAGTAAACGTTGTTGAAAAAAAAAACGAAAGTAAATCAATATTTAAAATCCATTTAAAGATTCCAGTACAGTAAATTCAAATGCAGTAAATAAATTACAAATAGTCTCTAAAACACACACAAACAACCGAAACCAAAAACCAAATAAATAAAATCAAAACCGTTTAAATACAAACAAAAAAAAAAAAAAAAATAAGAAGAAAAGCACACATAGTAAATCAACAGAGTAATACAATTTAACAAGCAACAATTTAAGTAAATTTATGCAAAATAGAAATGTTCGATTTCCACAACTCAGCAAACCAAATTACGCACAACAACGGCAGCAGCAACAACACAAGCCACAATAACAAAAGCTTCTGGAACAATAATAACAAAAACCACAAAATGCATTTAAAAAGTGCAGCGGCAACGTCAACAGTAAAAACAACAATTCTGAAACATAATTTAAGCAAATTTTATGGATACGGTTGGATGCAAGTCTTCCTACTACTGACAGTCTTCGTGATTGGTAATCAAAGTGCCTGGCAGGAGAATATTCGACCAAAACTCTACGTTGAATTAGGTAAGTTTTGCATTAATTGAGAAATTTGTATATTATTTTAATAGAATTAAAGATTACAGGTTTACTTTTCGATAATTTCAAGTTAATATTCGATATCGATATCATATCGATCATGTTGAGATTCGCACTTCTAATTAATATTCAAAATGAACTGACGCTTGTTTACTTAACTATAAATTATTTGAGAAGAATACTAATATTAAATATAAAAACAAACATTTTTCGATAGTTTTAATCGAGCTAATCGAGTAATCGGCGATAATTTTCCGCTTTAATCGAACGACATCGAAATTAGAACTTGAATAGAAATGCTTGTTTTAAAAGTTTGAAGTGATTCTAGAGGAATTTCAAACACCAACATTAATTTCGATAAAGTCAATGGTCTTATCGATATATTCCCGCTTCTTATCGAAAGACATATCTTGACATATTGATAAATTTACCATCTTATATCAAGCATATTGCTTTTTACACACTCAAGAAATAAAATTTTCATATTTATTGGAATACTCGCTTACCTATAATCAAATTTCCTCGACATGTGGCCAATATCTGTCACAGAAGGGACTCAAGGGAGTTGGCAGTGTGTGCTGTGCGACATTCATTGTAACAAAATTAAGACTACAGAAAAATGTCAATTTAAATTATGACCAGAGAAACAGGAAACAGGACGAGAGTAAAAGACGTAGTTGAAATAATGCAAAAAAGGAAGTCAAAGGAATCGAAGTCAGCTGCCAAAAAACTTTAATGACAACATTTTTATGAGCTCCAAAATGTAATTTGACTGCCAGACATACTGCCAATGGATGGCCACCCAGATAGTTGGGGTTATTCTGTTAAAGTTTGACATTTGAAAACTCACCTCCTCGTTGCAGCAGCCGCCCAACTCATCAGCAAACCTTTTTGCCATCCTTCGGAAAGTATCCACTTTTGGCAGGTGAAGAAGTTTGCTGGAGAAATGAAGCAATAACCTGGACACACAGCATGAGTGTGAGTGTGTGTAAGACATACTATAGCTACTAATGCACACACTTTCTGAGATATATCCAGACATCCACACGTTTTGCTATCTTAACTATAAATAACAAAAATTCCTGGAAGACATTATTTGCATAAAAGTGGCGAAGCTTTCAGTGCTGGAATGAGTGGGGGATGCTGCCTGCTGCCTGCTGCCGTTGCCAGCAGCTATTCCTAGTGTCCTGTGTGTGTCCTCGATGTGCGACATCGTCGTCATCACCATCATCATCATAATCATCATCATCGTCCCCATGATGATCGCCGTCAGGAGTTACGTTGCATATGCAAATTTCGTTTCTTTCCCATTTTTTTTTTTTTATTATTCTTCTTTTTTTGGCCCAAAAAGTTGGGCGACTTCTCTTCATCGTGCTCACGTAGGTTGGCGACGGATATAAGCATGCACATATAGTTGTCTATTTATATGGTGTACCCTGGTACATAGTGTAGTGAGAGGTATGTACATATGTATCTGCTGTCATGCCAGGCTTTTTGTTTGTGCAAGATGAAGCAGAAAAAGTTGCCGGCAGCAGATGGAGAAAAGTCGAGTCGAGACACTGGAGTTCGCCGAAGAAGAACTAAATTCTAAAAATATATTTTGCACGCTTCAGAAATTACGTTATTAAATGAGCATTTGGCACACACTAAATGGGAACAAAAAAAATGAGGTAAAAGTAAGGGTTTCCTCAGAAATTTAGCATTCTTTCAAGAGTCCAAAGAGGGGACTTTTGAACGGAAGAGATATGAAGGAAAAGGGAGAAAAAAGTTACCTTGTGGTAGGAAGTAGTTCAACCACAAGGATATTTCCTATATAAGTGTGAATATTCCAAAATATTCAATTTAAAATGTATTTTTATAGTTAAAAAATAAAGAAAATTGTAAGAAATATATATAAAATGGAATTTCTTGTTAAGGTAGAGAGTTTAAAGTTCGAAAAAATTAATTTTTTTTTTGATATCATGTTTTTATCTTTTTTTTTTTTTAATTTTACTACTGTCCAACCCTTGTTAAAATTTTTGCAAACCATTTTTCTTTTCAATTTACTATTTCATCATGCTCAATATCTCATTAGGAAAACTCATTTCTCTTTTGCCAACTGCTGTTGCCAACTGAAATGGATTTTTTCGTTATTATTAGTTTAACTGCAAAATCAACTCAGGGATAATCTGTGAAACGAACCTGTTAACCCTCTGCGCACTGCTAAACCAATTACTTAGCTCCAGGCCCCTCCACTTCTGCACTTCCACTCCACTGTCAGGGGACATTGCACGTGTTAAAGTTCATTTAAAATCCATCGGGGGAACACGGGCGAGGTGTGGCATGGAGAGTTAAGGAAAAGCGTCATTTCAAAAAAAGGGGTGGTCGACGGTTGACAATTTTTCTCTCTTCTCGCCATCTTCTCGCTGTTTGGGGCACTCGTGCATAACAGGAAAATAAGGTTAATGGGGAAATTATGAATGCGCCCAAGGAGGTGCAGACCAAATGAGCAAAAGGATGTTGTTGGGTGAGTGTGTATGTGTGTGTGTGTGTGTGAAGGTTTCATATGCCATTGTTGGTCAGGAAGCAAAAAGAAAGAGCTAGAAAGAATGGTATAGTAGAGTAAGGTATACTCGGTACACATAGTCCTTCATGAATAAATGCTGCTTTCATGAAAAGAGACCGAGAAATATGCGAAAATCTAAGGGTATGGTTTTATGATGGTTAAAAATATTAAATTTAACCTAATATTGTTTAAATAATTAATGAAAGATTGAATAGAATTCATTTTCATTTACCTAATGGAAAAAAGTCAGACAGGACTGATACCCTTTTGTTTATTTATTTCGCCAACGGTGTATCCTTAACTGGCTACCTAAATATAGCTTAACTTCACTTTTAATATGAATAGATCATCTTAAGAGTATCGGTTATAACTCCTTATTTATTCGAACATCTTTGAGTAGTTGAGAGTCCTATGTTGCTTCTCTTGATCACTTTTTTTAATATACGAAATACATACTTTAACAATTTTCATAAGAAAAATAGATACAAGGTCGGAAATGCTCTCTTTTTTCTGTTAAATACAGAAAATGCAATATCCTTTCGTACTTCCCTCGAGCACCGGCTATAAAAAAAAGAGCACCCAAACTCTCTCTTATACGCAGTCTTCTTCTCTCGGGGTCCTTTTGACCATAAAATATTACAACCCTGCGTGGCCAGGGTTGCATTTGACAGCCGCAAGTGGTTGTCATTAGGAGCTGCGACAAAACGGTCATTTAAATGCGCTCTTCTTCTCTCCATTTGCCTGGTGGTGGTAGTGGTGGTACTTCTTTTTCATACCCTTCCCCCTCTTTTTGCAACGAAATTACGTCCATCAAGTGGGCGGCAAAGGGGAGGCAGCTAATGCTGATCGCTTTGCGGCATTTTCGCGCTGCATTTTCCCCCTCAACACAGGCGACACAGGCTGCTGGAAACTCACGTTTTTCCTCGGCACAAATTTTTGTGGACACTTGTGTAAAATGTATCTTATGCTTATTTCTTGGTACGTGCAATGAAATTGGGATTACCAATCCAATCTGGAGGGCAGGGCAAGTGCTAAGATAAAAGTAGTATAAATTCCTACTATTGGTTAACTAAAAGACACTTAAAAAACCAATTTAAATTAAATTGAATCACTTTAGTTACATTTTTCAATCTGATAATTGATAATTTCCTTTAAATTGAGCATTAAATGGTTTAGATAATCGAGATCAAATCTGCAATTATTGAGTTTAAATGGTTCGAACTTCCGTTGAGGACCAATTGGGCGTGAGGGGAGTGCAGTTACTTAGACTACATTAACTATACAGTGAAAAATAAAATGTAGTTCCTTATAAGACAAAGCATAAAATGGGTTATAGAGGATATTTAATCAAAATTAATAGTTTAAAAAATTAACCTTTTAGTCTGCAGATCTCTACAAATACTTCACATATTTTATGATTATTATTATTAAGTGTTTTTTATAATTCCCTCAAGTTGATGACCAATTTAAATTAAATTTTGTCCGTGCCTTTTGGAGTGTAAAGTGTGAAGTGAAGGTCTTTCCTGGAACAACTTACTTCCTGTCTTGGCCTCCAAAGTTCCAAGTCGCGTCGCCCAAAAATAGTTTCGATGGCGACGTTCTCGTCTTCATTTTCGCTTTCGACTTCGCCCGCGACTTGGTCGTCATTAAAACTGTCTGCGACGTGTTGGAACAGCAAACATAACTGTTAATTGGTCATTTCGGTCTCATTTTCATATTTTTCGCCGCATGCGCCTCATTACAATTTAATTCACAATGTAATTGCAGACGTACACATCGACACTACTCCCCTCAAAAGAGAAGGGGAAAACTAAGCAGAAGAAGAGAAGAGGAAGGAGTAGGAAGAGGCAGAGAGGCAACCACCGACTTGGCAAAAAGTTTTCTTGTGCAGTTTTGCGCCACTTGACACGCGCCTCGCATAATTTCCACACGTCTTATGTGCCACAAAACGCGCATATGTATGCACTACACAGCTTACGCCTTTCCCCACCCCCCAAGTTTTCCACAATTTTACCCCCTTGACTCGCCCCCAATTTAAACTCTCCCCCCTTTTTGGCATTTCCTTGCCATATGCATTTTTGGCAGTCCACACAAAAAAAAAGGGCGGAAATGCGACAGCTACAAAATATAACCCCAACTGCAACGGAGGCCCTTTGTTCTCTGCCTCACAGTCATCGCTGTCTGTCTTTGTTTCCTCTCCACTTGCCCATATTTACATATTACTTTGATTCCATTTATATATCTGTTAAATAAATTGTGAATTGATAATCGCTGTCGCGCTGCTGTCGTTGCCTGTCTCGTGTCTGTATTTGGTTTTCTGAAATGTATGTGAGATGAATAGTTTAAGCGATGATATGGGGGATTATGGGGGTTACATCAGAGAGATTACATCATGGTTTGTTGGAACATAAAATTTTTGGAATATATACAAATAAAGTAGTTGAAAATCAGACATAAACTTGTATGTTTCTAATATTAATTATCATATATTAAGTTTATTATAAAGTGAATTAAAGTTAGCTAACGATTTTAGGCAGCATATTTATATAGTTTTAATATTAGCTAATTTAATATGATACAATTCTTTGCTGTAAACTAACTATGCTTATTTTAAACTCTTCTCGTTTATTTTATTTCTCCAACTAAATGCCTAACAAGCCTAAAGTTTCACATAAAAGTTGTGCTTCCCTTAAATCCAGCACAGTTCGGCCATGTAATTTGAAATGGGAATTACAAATCACTGGTTTGTGCTTTAAACAAAAAAGAAAAACCAAAAAAAAAACCAAAAAAACAAAAAGAGAAATGGAAGCTGCACAGTAAATCCGAAAGGCACACCCAATCAATTATATAGACAGCAATTTTACAGCCCCCACTGGGCCATGTCTCGTTCCATCTTCCGCCGCCGCCCGACGAGTCCATGTCCGCGTCCGCATCCATGTCCGTGTCCAGCCTCCCTTTTTGCTGCACTGTGCCTGGGCTGTGTCTCTCTCTGTGTGCAATTGGAACATTTCATGGATTAAACGTTTTCTTAATTGAGTGCCTCATTTTCCGGTTAGGAAGTTTTTCATGCCGAGAAAATAAATTACACACATGAGTGCAATTTGGTGGAACTGGGAAACGTGGCATCCAGGACGACGCAGGATGCAGCTGGATGAATCCATGAGCCTTAACGCTCTTAACCTGCCTTATCCTTTCCCGTTTTGCAGGTCGAGCCAGAGCCTCAACTGAACAATCACCTCATAATGGCGTTAATCAAAAAGTTGCCAATGCAATTCTGTTGATGCAGCAAGTTGCAAGAGAGAACGATTGAACGTTTAATGGTTTAACTTATAGATGCACATGAAGAAAATTGTATTAAATGTTCTATAAATAATAAAAATGATTATTATACTCTATAAAAAACACAAAAACAAAGGTTTTTTGAGAGAAATAGTGAATAAAAAATAAATGAACAGATTTTAGTTAAATGAATTATAAAAAGCCAAAAGTTTGACAATAAATTATAACTAATAATAAATAGGTGCAATTTTATATACTTTTTACTCTCTCTAAATGTCTAAATATTTGAAAACAAATAGAAAAAACCTTTTGCTATTAACAAAAAACATTCAAATTTGTTTGTTCCAGTGCACTTATATGAGGGGTTCAATGGCTTGGCCCTGGTCACCAGGGAAATTAGTAATACGACAAGTGCAGCAGTATTTCCACCCAACTCAAACCCTTCTCCATGTTACCACCCATTTAGCCCCAACTGAGCCTGTGGACAAATGAGCTCGATGGCAGTCTCGTCGTTGTCGTTGTCGTCGCCATTCTCTCCACCATTTTTACACATTTTACTTATTCCCTTTGTTCAGACGGTCCTAGCTTTTTGTCCCTATAAATTTGCCACTGATCGTCGTGGTGTCCTGCCATGGACATTGTCTCTGTCCCTTGGTTCCTGGCACTTGGCCAGTAATTGAAATGGCGTAACGACTAAAAATTGAAGGGAATCTCGTTTTTCTTCGCTTCGCACTCTCATGAAAAAGTTAAAGAGTTCCCCACCATCAACCCGGTGTATGCGACACTCCCACATACACATTTGAGGTTGGGGCAGTGAAAAATAGTTGACTTGCACTAGAAAAGTTTGCGAAAAAGTTAATATAGATAAATTGATTAAAAACTTTCATAATTCTTCATTTTAGTGAGGGGTAGGAGAACATTAAAGAGATACCTGTAGGGATAGGATGGAAATATAACTATCCTGAAACTTTGCTCAGTGATATGTCAAAGTTAAAGGAGAAAATATTAAATATTATTTGATACAGCGGATTAAATTTAATAAAGTTGTTTAGAGAAAAAGAAAGAAAAGAGAAATAGATAGCAAATAGTGGCAAAGATATTATTATAAAATACCTATTGAAATTCGTAGGAAATTCAGGCATAAATTACCTATATATCAGATATCAATTCTTCGAAATAAGTCTGTTATGATTTACTTATAAATCCGGCATACTTTTTTTTAATAAACTAAGTTAGTCACGGTTTACTTTTATATCAGGAATACATTTTTTCTATAAATTTAGTTATGATTTACCTGTAATTTTTTTTATGAATTAGGGTTGACGAAATATTTTTTTATAGAGTAGCTTGATCTGTGCAGAAACAGTCCAAAAAATAAATCCGGAAGACAACTGGTGTAACGGCCCCTTATCCACAATCACGGAATTTCTTGAGCTTCGAAACCAGATCACTGCATAGCTTAACTTGTTGTGGTTTCTTCATATAGATGTCTTTAGTAAGATCTATTTGCCACATTATCATCATCGTAAACAAGTATGTGGTTTTCGGTACGAATAGTACATATATAGATATGGGTACATATAGATCGCTGCATATATTATCGCTGGGGTTATCGCTCCCTCATTTTCTTCCTCTCTCTCACTTTCTCTTCCCAGTGATTCTCTGCTCAGATAGCTTTGCAGTGTGTGTTGAGCTTTGGTCGCTGCTTGGTCAAGAGCCGAAATAGCTCAGTTGGGAGAGCGTTAGACTGAAGATCTAAAGGTCCCCGGTTCAATCCCGGGTTTCGGCAATTGATTTTTTTTTTAATATTATATTTTTTTCCCATATAGTTTTAGGATTTTGTTTTATTATTTTTAGATTTATTTTATATCGATCCCTTTTGCTTTTATTTAATGTTTTCAAGCATTTATTCTTTTAAAAAGCATTCACTTAATCACGATTTCTCTTTTCTGCTTCCCATATGATTATGATTAATTAATTTGTATTGTCTTGAAAGACCTTTTCAGCACACCAATGCCTCTACTAGTGCCATTCCTCGCATTATTTTGCTCCCTGAACTTTCGACATTCTTCAACGTCCTTGTCGGGACACACTTCATCGTTCTCTGCGCTCATTAAAAAAATGTAGTCTCGCCGAGTCAAGGATTAAAGGAATGGGTAGAGGAGTAGGCTGATGAATTCCGACAACAAGCTCGCCCATTATTGCACACAAATCACAATACGAAAGAACTTTTGCCAAAACTTTTGCCCCAAACAAATGCAGAAAATGTTGTGGCACCGTCGCTTCGAGAGAGAGAGAGAGAGGGAGAGAGCACAGAAATCAGCATGACAATTATAATGATAATGAGGGGGCGGTGTCTGTGGGGGAAGGAACTGGGGGTCTTGATGAAAATGTCATTAAATGACGGCAAGGAATTCGCCAACTACCAACAGCAGCAGCAGCAGCTCTGCGTCATTCAGCCAACTTGCCAACGTCATCATCAGAGTGCGCCGTCGTCGTCGTCTTTTGCCTCCGCTTAATCCTTCGCTTCGTCCTTCCAGTCGGTTGTGCCGTTTTATCCTTGTTGCCGCAGTTGGCAGCTACATTGAATCCAATTAAAAAAGTTTAGCTCGGCTCTCCCATCTTTTTCTATACGTGTATGTTTTTATATGCCTTGCTATCTCTCCGCACCCGATTTACTCTAATTAATTTAATTAACAGGAAAATGAGTTGCTCAACAGTTGGCAACACGGCAAGTTGAAGATTTTTGCATGGTTAGGATGAGCTTCTCGGTTTTTAATCTCATATAAATAATATGCTAAATAGTTGACATTAAATAGGGAATTTAGAAGTAAATAAATATAATGGAAAACAGAAATTTACAAATCTAAAAAGTTGGAAACATTTAAATGCCAGAATACACATTTGAAGGGAGTTAACTGAACTAAAAATTTATTTTGTGTACATACAAATCCAAAATAGGATCCTATTATTACTATTTATAATTTATTTGCTCAAAGTTTAAGCCAGAAGACTGGACCAACACAAGTTGCCTTCGCATATAACATTAATGGCGCCTATAAATACCTAGAACTCGTTTGTTTTTCTGCGCCGCAAAAAGTTTTGTTCTTCGCCCAAAGTTATATTGCCAAGATCCTAATTACCAATTTGGGCCGCCGCAGTTTGTGCCTTCAAGCAACTAAAATAATAAACACTTTACTGGAAAGCTTTCTTCTATTTTTATTTTGTTTTTTCTCCTGAATTATTCGCCATAAAACATAAATCAGACTTTTGTCTTGGACATAAACTTTTTCAAGTTGTTCGTGTGGTTGTATCCGTAGTTGTTGTTTGGCCTGTCAGGAGCAGAGGCAAAAAAGTTTTTATATATATTTTTATTTTCCTAAAAAGAAGTAAACGTTTACCCTGTAAGAGAGCGAGAGAGAGGCTGTCGTCGTTTGTGTCACTCTCGCAAAAGGTTCTCGCTTTTCCCCCCGCGCTTTTCTACAGCTTTTCCGGACTTGCGACTGGCACCGCTAATGATCCAAGCCAGTGGCGCCCACGTCAGAGCCCTCAACTCGTAGCCTGCACCTTTTGCATTGAATATTGGGCATAAACTTTGTTGTTGGCCAACAGCGGCGTGGCTGTTGAGGGCCAATAGCTCATTTAGCTTTTAGACGGTTGCGTACGAGATAGAGATGTACAACTTCCGATAGGTTATATTCAATCGATGTGTTATTATTTATGAGTAATGAGCAATGCATTTCAGCTTTATTTAAAGATGAAGGGGATTTGTGAAGTTAATTTCCTATAAAGAACTGATTTTTGTTTTATTACAAAAAAATATGAATTGTCCCGATCGTTTTCGATTTTACAACGTTAAATCGATAACTTTTACAGTTTAAAATCGATAACATTTACATCGATAATATGCCTTTTGAAAAACTTGCTTAAATTAAAACCCCAAAAAATTGGATTAACCTAAATATTTCCTTTAGAATTCGAAATAATCTAAAATATTGAAGTATGAAGATATCATAAATGTTCTTATTTTATCTTATACAAAATGAGATATTTCACATGACGTCATAACTAAGGATAAGCCGCTTCTCCTTTACAAAAATAGCCTCTTAAGAAATCTGTTCATAATTGAAACATCTGTTTTATACTGCACATCATCCATCATTCTCAAAGACGTTATTAAAATAGGGCGGTCAACCCTTAACGGTCCCATTATAACCCATTACACGGGTCTCATATGTCTGCGAAGGAAATTGTGGAAGCAACCCTCGTTGCGATGACGTCGAAAGAAGGAATATTAACCATTCCCTTTTCCGTTCCGCACCCATCATCATCATCAGCGGCAGGAGTTGACATCCTACGCAGCCAGGATGCCGTACACTTTGTTGTCATCAAGCAGGCGGCCTACCGCTAGTAGAAAACCCCCAGCAAATCCCAGCAGTTCGCAGGCCGAAACAAATGTCTGCCAAGGCAGTAGCTTCCGTTGATGCACTAGGAAAATATTTAATAAAATTATTTGACGATAAAGTTGTGAATAAAGAATCGAATGGGAGATATTCTATAGAAGAAGCTGCCTCAATTATGTATCTAAGACTTAGGATCTAAAGTATTATCTGTTTTTTAGAAGAACGAAACACTACATATTATCTTATTTGTCATAAATAGATCCAATATGTTAAATTATGAATACAAGTATCTTCTCCAGTGTAATTCAAGCTACGTCTTCTGTTCCTTAGTCTTGGGGCAAATCCGTTGCAGATTTTTTTCTTTTCCGTTCCTTTTGGCGAGATTTATCGCCATTTATACATCATTGTCACCATGGAGTTGCGTTGGGGGCTTGAGGTTGGGTCGGTTTTGGCCTGGGCTTGGGCTTGGGCTGAGGCTCTTGTGTTTTTGCTCGATTTTTCTGCGGTGACAACGTGCAACCGCGTCAACGCAATTTGCCGCCATGTCGGGATCGAAGTTGAGCCCCGGGTGTCTACGTTGGAAATCTTTCCATGTCGCGCCTTTCGGCCTTCATGATGAATTATTGAGACGCATGTCATTCTGACAATCGCAAATCAGCCAGGAATCCACTGCTGCTGGCTGTATCTATTCAATGTATCTGCGTTTTTGTTTTTGTGTCCTTCATTGACTGATGATTTCCTAAGGCAACATGCGGCAGGACCATTTGAGCCGGGAGCCTTTGCAAAGTATCTTTGTATCTCTGTATCTATCTGACCCTCAGCATTTCAAGGGGATTAGATTTAAAAGTCATTTTCCAGTTGCGACCTAAGCCGCTTAACATCCAAGTGCTGCCTGCCTGTCACTTGAATAGCAAGTGGTGGGTGTGGCATGTGTGTATTTTCCTGTCATTACGTTAATTTGCGGTATTATGTCTTTTAATGAAAAGCATTTCTCGAAATTCCATCAAAGAATCAGCATAGAAAAAGGGTGGAAAACCCTTCCATATAAACAAATTACTCTACAAGGTAAATTTAATCTCTGAGAGCATTTAAAATTGATTTTTAAAGCAATCAAATTGATATTATTTATTAAGTTTAGCACCTTTTGGTCAGATAAATTTTTTTATTTTTCGCTCAAATTCATTTTCACTTTATCTGAAGTGATCTTTAAATCGCACTTTACATTTATGGCTCAATTCATGAGAGGTAAAAACACTGAATAAAAGCTGCAATTATCTGAAGCGACAAAGAGTTTGCCTTTTCATAGTTTACAGCTCGTTAGCTCTTTATAGTTGGCTGGATATCCGCACATATAAATTTAATAGACGGACAGGGAGGCAGAAACTGCTGACAGCATTTCACTTTTCACCTTGGTCAAGGCTGTCGCTGCTACTGCTGCTGCTGCTTTTGCTGCTGCTTGAGCTGTCATCATTTCCAGCGGGTCCTTTGTGGTCCTCCTCCTGGTTTTTTCCGATCTGCAGGCATGGCATCTGCAGTAAATGTTCGTTCGCCCGCTCTTTGCAGTGAGCATTCGGCTACTTTGAAGTTCAACCTGGCTACCATTGTGGCACAGTGGGCGGAAAGTGTAAAACAAATTAAATTAGATGAGATACAAAGGAGCTTAATATGAGGCATAGTTTTTTATAACAAAATTCGGGCTAAATTTAGACGCTTTTCTGAGAAAATTCCTATTATAAACTTAAAAGTGCTATTTTCCACATTCTGATGTTGAAACTTCTGACAGTAAAAAAACAAACCAAGAAAAGGAACCTTTGAAGTTACAAGCTTGTAACTACTTGAAACACTATGAAGTTTCTTCCTTCTTTTGGACAAAACATGTCTTAGAATAATCTTGTTCATATTCTTTTTATCTTCTTTAATTTATAAGATTATGTTAGGAATTAAATTTCCTTGGCTTCATGGATACTTAGACCACAGTCTAAGCGTGCTTTGTTTTTGAAGTTGGAGAGTTGGAGTCCGAAAAAGGCACGAGTCAAGGCTTGCGTTAAATTCGAATACCTCGTAAAAAAGATCAAAGATGTATTTCTGACTTCAAAATATTTGTATGTTTTTATTTTATGAAATGTAATAACAGATTTAAGACTAAAAATTTTAAAAGCAATAAAAAAGTTTTAGTAAAAATATTATCTGAGCGGGAATTTAAAATAGTTGATGCTTTCAAATAAAATAAATAATGTCCCTTTTATACATCTTTTTACACTAAATACTGGGAAATAGGTTTTTATCTTTTTAAATATTGATTAAAAGCACATTAGTATCTTTATTTTTCGTCATATTTGTCTAAACAAATCTAGAATTTACAGGATATTAAAGAGTCCTCTTTACAATTCCCCTTCATATCATGCCTTGCTCATGTCTCCATCATCAGTGACTCTCTGTGTGTGTCTGCAGCTTATGGTGCGGTAGGCTGGCAAAAACATTTTAGAATTTTTAATGTGCCGCCTTCTGCCTTTTATGGCAAATACGTAGACACACTCACTTACATAGAGCTACACAGACAATCGACGGCGGGTGCGGAAGCAGAAGCAGCTGCCAACTGCTGGACCACAATCCGCAAACGCATTCGGGCCGTATCTGTATCCAAAAGATATTTTTTTTTGTTTTAGAGTGGCCCGACCCCAGCATGGCCACGGCCGCACTGTTAACATGCACATGACATTTGTCTTTAGACGTTAATCTCATTAAATAAGCAATGTGGCCCAGACCGGCGGCATTCTCTCCACCAGCCTCCTCCAACTTCAAATCTCTCTCCTCTGCATGTGCATGATGCATTGCCAGCTACTTTGCCTGGACAGTGGTTCAGGAGAGCAAGAATCCGGGAATTTATTAATAATAATATTTTACATTTAATAGGTTTACTTACTAGACTTGTAAATAAATTTGTTGATAAATAAAAATCAAACAGATATTAAGTAAATAAGATGGTTAAATACATTTAATTGCTTGATTATAATAAGTGCTAGTTGCAAATCCAAGATTATTCAGATACCTTTTTTCAAACAACAATAATCAAGTATTATAAATATATCTCCTGTCAAAATTACTCCCGTTTCAACGACCACTGTATCGTGTTATTTATAAGCCCTTCTATAGGGCCTATACTCTGTCCCATCCGTCCTTTAGACAGTTTTGGTTTCGGGAGCGCTTTTAATGCAAATGCAGGAGGCAAATGCGCATTAGGAGCGGCACACAACGACCGTCCGCAGAGTTAAGCTGCAGGAGCGGAGGCTGGATGCCGTAGATACTCTGCATACTACGAGATACAATGTGCATCTTTTATGAGATGGCAAACGGCGACACAGCACGAACTGTGCATATGGATGGATCAGGTCCTGGAGTTTAGAGTTTGGAGCTTGCATTAGGCTCGCTTTGTGTCTGGGCAAATGTTTCGCCATCGATTAGTTGGCTGCCGAATTGGCCAGAAGCTGCACACAACGTCATAGGGCATATATATCGAAATGAATCGGAGGTAAAAGCTTAGAACGATATAGACCCAAACCACTAACTTTTTGGGGGTATGCACATTTGCATTTTGTGGCCTGTGTCGCATATGAGGAATGGTAATTGGTAATTCTATAAAGGCGCAGCCTAATTGATGAATTACCATTGCACTCTAGAATACCTCAAACCCGGAGGCTCAAATCCTTGCTCATTGTGTGATTCCCTGTTGTGTGTGTGTTTGAGTTTATGTGTGTGAATGGACCTTTTGCGGTGTGGTCTGTTGGCCAATTTCATGTTTATCCTGAGAAGATAACTGGAACAGCTGACGAGGCACTCCTGTCTTGGCTGCAACTGAGTCATCACATTACCATTTCAGGTTGTCTGAATGTGGGAATAATTGTGCAGAAATGTCTTGGGAACAAAGGGTTTAATTGCCTGTGAATAATGCGGAAAGAGAATCCTTGGTCTGTACTTGGCCTAGTTTAGTTTTATTTTATGTATTAAATATTTTTTATATCTTGTAATTTGAAAGGGTTCTTCTGGAGAGTAAACCTAAACTTAATGGAAATGTGTTTTCGATCTAATATCGATTATATTTATATTTGGTCGGTATAATAAAAATGTATTCGAGATTACACTTTTTAATCGATATTTTTTTTATATAATTAACGTCTTTTAACTAAAATTTTAACTGCTTAAATGCATTTTAGAAATTTTACTACTCATTCTCTACTATATACGATCGATATATTGTAAATTGCTCATACTTAAGTATGTACGTATATGATATCGATTTAATCGATATATTTCATATTTTATCGATTTCTGTAACTAAAATTTTAGTTACTAAAAAGTTCCAAAATGTCTTCAGTGTAATATTGATATAATTGAAATATTAAGTGGGTGAAATGGAAATATGTGTGATATAAAATAAATGTGAACAATGTATTTTTTATCGATATTTTCGACATCAAATCAATAATATGATTTATTCAATCGATATTTAAGTTGCTTTCTGAATGAATTATTCCATGTACTTAGACGATTTATGTTTATACCCTTGCAGGGTATTATAATTTCAGTCAGAAGTTTGCAACGCAGTGAAGGAGTCATCTCCGACCCTATAAAGTATATATATTCTTGATCAGCATCAACAGCCGAGTCGATCTAGCCATGTCCGTCTGTCCGTCTGTCCGATTATACGCGAACTAGTCCCTCAGTTTTAAAGCTATCTGAATGAAACTTTGTAGATAGTCTTCTATATACTCTTACTTGTACATAAGTCGGAACGAGCCGGATCGGTCAACTATATCATATAGCTGTTATACAACCGTTCCTTAAATTTGTTGAAAAAAAATTATAACTTGACTGTTTTTTAACATATCTTGATCAACTCTCGGTTATAAGCTATATGTATTATTCTAGATTTTCGGATTTAATTTTATAAAAATCGGACAACTATATCATATAGACGCCATAGGAACGGTCGTGAACTTTTCAGAAAAAAAATTATAGCTCTGTCAGTTTTCAACATAATTTCTTCTACTTTTAGATTCTAGTGGTTCATATTTTTTCAGAATTTTGTTGTAAATTTCATAAGAATCGGACGACTATATCATATAGCTGCCATACAAACGATCGGTAAACGTGGAGAAAAATTACATTTTACATGTAAAAATGTGAAAAAAACGTAAAAAATATGTAAAACTGTAAAAATTGTATGTATATGAAAGTAGTTCATATTATATTATATTGGGATAGATTATAATTTATACAATTGGAATCTGCAAGGGTATACGAACTTCGGCGTGCCGAAGTTAGCTTCCTTTCTTGTTTTAAATGAAAAATATATTACATATACAGTTGTTATTTTTTTTATTTATTGCAAAACAAGCTTAGGTTTAGCTTTACACAAATATTATAATTTATATTCACTTATCCATATACATATGCATATATTTTATCTTTAAAATTTATGAAAAGAATAAGACTTTAAGTAAAATTAAAAATTCAGAACTTGGCTCGGAGATTCAGTGAGTTTCGTTTTTGCAATTTCAAAGTTTTCTATTTCCAAGTTGAATCTGTCGAGTGCAAAATCTTCATTTCGCTTCGCAGGAGAGAGGAGAGGAGCTTGAGGTTGATGGGGTCACTTGAAGCTGCCAACGGATGCGCAACTAAATCGTCCATGTCATCACACATTCGCACATACACACACACATAGCCAGGGGAAAGTTTTCCCTGACCCCTCGAAGGCAAACAAACTCACAGCTTCTCCCGACGTTCGCTCCCCTCCCCTGCACTCACATTCACATTCTCATTCACATTCACATTGCATTTTGCTATCCGTCTACACTGTTGACTTATTTGCTTTGAGATAAACGCCAAGTTGATTTATACAACCCACCGACAATTCATTCAGCCATTTGCACCACTCACCCACCCGGTCACCCGCTCGTCCGCTCATTCGTTCCTTCGTTCATTCATTCATTCATTCGCTCATGCAGACATTCAGTCAAGCGTACGAAATTCTTGTTTGTTTGTTTCTTTATTCATTGAGCAAGCAGCCAACTTCCTTGCCGGCGAGCTTGGACAGAGGCTAACCGAGCTAGCAAACTAGCAAACAATGAATGGGCGACGGGCCAGTCGCGGGCCAGGATGCGGCAGGGGTCTCGGAGGCCACTTGGCCACGTCAACCGACAATCAATTCACATCGGAGCGTTGTCGGAAATTATTTTCACTCGCATTTGCATTTCAATTTCTTTTTTGTATGGATTAGAAAAGGGGGATCTGATAAAAGAGGGTAAGAGGTTAAAGCAGTCTAGTCCTACCATCCAGAAAAGATAAAAATCTGAATTGTTCTACCAACGTGAGAGCCAGGCCAAGGTCAGCTTCGGCTAGATTCGTGTGAAATGTCAAAGTACTGGAAGTCCTCGGGTGGTCTTCGTGAGCAGTTCTGATATAAAGAAATAAAGCTGCACAAGAAAATATAGTAGTATAGTAGAGCTGCTTAAATACTGATCTTAAGTGTCATTATCTTTGAATAGTTTTGTGTAAATTCTTAAATTTGTAAAACTCCTCGGGTGAACTGTGTGGGCAGCCCTGACAACAACCTAAAATCGAGCCATAAGCTTTTAATTATTAAAAAAAGAAAAGTTAAGTTTATTATTATTAAGAAATCAAACTTTAAGTTATATTTTGAATATTTTAAACTATCTTCTCGAATGAAACAAATAATTTTATTCATTCAAGAAGATAGTTAACTATAAAATAATTTTATTCATTCAAGAAGATAGTTTAATATTTTCAAAATATTACTTCAAGTTTGATTAATTTTATTAAAATTACTACAAGCTTATTGTATCATTCACGTTTACTAATAGTAAGTTCTCATTTCCTTTTTTTTTTCGGTGTATCACCTTCCATGTTTGATTCAATCAAAAGCACGCCCTGTTCATATAATTTACCACTTGATTAAATTAGACACTCACAAAAAGTTGTACTAATAAATAAATAAATTCGTTCTCTAAGAAAACTATGCTTGTTTGAGGCGTTAGTTCAGCAATTGATTTGTTTGCTTGACATTTGTCCGGGTTTTATGCTTTGATATACATAACTGAGTAGGCAGCTGTCTGGATTTTCCTAATTCGGGGTTTATTTTTGTGTGTTTGTGGCAGGTTAAAGTTGAAAGTTCAAAGGGTGCAATGTGGCAAGAGATTTGATTGATTATTATTATTATAAGATTTATGTGACAGTAGCAAAGGGTAAAGAAAAAAAATCAATAATATCAATAAATCTGATATTCTTGTTGTTATTTTCTGTATACTTGATAATTTAATTAACACACTTATATATACAGTTTTACTTAATTGATTTAATCAAACACCTGATACCCTTTACCATATGGAGTAAATCCGTTTTGGCTTTCTCTTTTATTATTATTATTTTCTTATTTATAAACCCTTCCTTACGCCTCGGCACTAATTTGTACCGAACTCGTGTATATATTGTATATAGAGAGTAACTACCCTCCCTGCAATCGTGCTTATGGCCATGTATATTTAGGCCTTTATGTGATGGCGGCTGAATAATGGCGGCTTGTATGCTTAGCGGCAATTAATCAGCGGAACTGTCCGCACCCAAACATGCGTGAATACCCAAACCCGAAACCACCCACGAAACTGGGGCGGGCGACCCTAAAAATGTTTTGCTGTAATTAACTTAGATAAACAAAGACGCCGAGGGGACGACGCCTGCAAAGTGCGACTGTGTCCTTCGAGGACCAAGGACCAAGGGCCACCGCCCACCCCAAAGCAAGCAAGAAAATAGGAAAATCTAAAGGAGCAAGGAGCTGAGAGCTGCGGGCAGGGAGCATAAAGCTGTGGCTTGGATGCTGCCGACTTCTAACGTTGCCCTCTCTGTATATGTAAGAGTATTTGCTGGCGCAGTTGAGAAAAATGATTGCTCAAATAAATCATAATTAGCCATGTAAACATCATGTGAGTGTGCGTGTGTGTTTGAGCCAAGACAAAGCGACACCATAAATCGTTCATTGAGTCGGCATAAAAATTTCGCCTCTATACTTTCCACAATTGCCTCTGACAGCGGCAGCTAACTCGCACATATATTTATTGCCACAAGGATATTTGTACGTAAATCTGCATTTGAATTGTATCCAATAAATCACAAGATTAACATATCAATTTCTATGCTTGATTTACACAATTTTCAACTGGGTATTAACTTTTGGTTGAAATAAATTCATTTGCTTATTTAAAATGGTTATTAAGAGGTATTTAGGATTTATTCCTGTAGAAATTAGTTATTAATTGAGGTATTGGAATTTATTTCTTAACAAATTTATTATAAATTGAGAGGTTATTAGCCACGAAATTATTATAATAATATAAAATGTATTTAAGATGATAATAAGTAAATATTACTTATTGAAATTAATTTAATTTCTTAGACATTAGCTTGTTTCAATTATGGAATTTTGTAATGAATTCATTTTAGCAGCTTGTAAAATAGAAATAGCTTTAAAATGTATAGCTCTTTTTATAGTGAGCAAATTAATAACACAAATATTTTATTATTCACCAAAACTCAAAACGCAAATGTCTCAAGCATTAATGTCCTTCTTTATCGTTAAATCGGCAAAACCATTAAACTTTACAGGTTCTAACTCCAGAAAAATATATAGAAATGTGGTTATATTTATTGGCCATTTATCTGTTAAAGTGTCTATGCTAATCGATAAACCTGCTTAGTCATGGGACTCCTGACTAAATGCTGAGCACTTTCCTGTTGGCCATTGGGTCATCTGGTCATCGTCTGGAGTTTATCGCCCCGCACATTGACCGCTCGTAAATTTCATAGAATTAATTACAGCATCTGTTGGCTGTTGGTTGCTGCTGCGGCTGGCATTGTTCTTATTACTGTTATTATTATTATTGCTATTATTGTTTAACTGTTCTGTCGGCGCGCGAGTTGGCATTTGTTAGTGTGTTGTGCTGTTCTTTTAATTTCTGGCTTAATGATGCATGAATTGCGGCAACGTGGGCGTGTCCGATTCCGAAGCTCGAAGGGTCGAGGTCACAATAGCTCATATTGCATGTCATTCCCCCTTCAGCTATGCGGTTCATTGACTGACTTGACTTGACTTGACTCGAGCCGTGTCAGCCAACTTTCCTCGGTGTTTATCCCATTGATTTCTTACCTCTTTCCCCGGCTGAACCCGTTAAGAAAACACAATGCGATAGGTGTGTGTGCGAGTGTATACCCGTAATTACTGCTGACATCTGTGAGTACCTGACCTGTCTGAGAGTCCCGGTAAATGGTTCAGTTTACGAGTTCCTTGTGCATCCTTAATTGGATGCGTGGGAGTTGGGGGTAGATCGGTTTTAATTGTTCTGGAATTGAAGTGGTTGGGTTCTTGCGACTCAAAAGGGTTGCCTCTTTTTCTAATGAACTGTTTCTTGGCGGCACGAAATCGATAGTTATCTTAAGGTGTAGTTTTAAGATGGTTTTTAAGTGAGTCTTACTGAAAACTGACTTGAGTGGATTGTTACGATTTGATAAGAAAAGAGTTTAACATATGTTAAATGTAACCGCTGGGAATTTATGAGTTTTTAAGAGGTGATCTAATTAATTTTATATTATATTTTTCGAATTATACTAATAAATACCTCTCTTTTTGTATCTTTTCAGGTATGTTTCCTTTTACACAACTGCTAACAAAAAACTGTAACAAAAAAATAGGTAACCTTATAACTCTCCCAAAAATAACCATTTATCTTTCTATATAAAAGTTTTTTTCTATTAGCAGAGTTAACCTTTTGACTTTTGGCTGGCGTTTTATTTCCACAGCTTAGCAAATTAAAGTTTTCAGGGGATTTTTCATGGCAGTGTGAAAAGCTTAACCTTGCTGCTGGTCTCCCCTGGCATCCATTTTTCTCGTATTTTTTTGTGTGCAGATATATGTGCGAGTGTGCAAAGTGCCCGAATGTTGTCGCCATTTGCGTTGAATGCAGGAGCAACAATGGGAGCAACAACAACAGTTCTCTGCGTAATAGAGTCGGTTAGTTGCTCCCATATAGTATATATATATGTATATATGTACATATATATTAGGATAGGGGATACACCGCTCCGCAATTGGCTCCAGGGGCTGAGTGGGTTGAATTAAGAGTCCTTTCAGGGAGCAGCAGCAGCAGTCAGCACACAACAATGGAATGTCGTGCTATCTGCCGGCTGCACAATGTTAGAGTTGCACTTAACTTCAGACACAGGAAAGCCGAGCTGCACAATAAGCGCAAGGACAACGCTAAGCAGGATGCTGAACGGTGATGGTGGTCACCCCCATCCATCCCCCAGATAGAGCTCCCCTTTATTTTTTTCCTCAGTGTCCCTGCTCCTGCTGCTGCTCCTGCTGCTCCTGTGGCTGACAAAAACAAAAGTCACACACAAAAGTAGCATGAAATAGCTGCAGTTTTGCCGTTGCTGCCGCCGGCAAAGTCAAGTGCCTGGCGATTTTTCTTACACAATAATACACTTTTCCCATTTCGCTGACAGTTCTCCACTTGAATATCCTGTAGTTGCGTGCCAGAAGGGTATGTTCAATGCTGGGTGGGCTTAGAATTCATCAAGAATCAAATCATAATTTTTTTTTTATTTTTCAAATTTGTAAATACAAATTAAAGAATTCATTTTGGAATTTCTAGTCAAGCCTGATAAAAAATGAAATCATTAGATTTTCTTTTTAATTTTTTTAATTTCTAAATACAAATTAAATAATTCATTTTAGAATCTCCAGTGAAGCCTAAAAAAAAAATAAAAATATTTATAAATACAGATTCCCATTGCTTGTAAATATTATGTTCGATTTTTCAAAAACCTTTGTTTTTGTTGCATCCTGCGATGACAGTAAATAACGATAACATATCGATATTTTTTTTAATTTTTAAATATAAATTAAAGAATTTATTATAGGATATTCAGGGAAGACTCAAACAATATAATGATTTATTAAGACAGATTCCTGTTGTTTGTAAATATTATGATCAATTTTTCAAAAACATCTGTTTTATGTTGAATCCTGCGATGACATTTAGTACCGATAAAATATCGACACGTTCTTAAAGACCAAAATAATTGATAACTTTCATAGAAATTAAATAAATGCATCAACTTGTTTGTATTTTCTCAAGGGAATATGCAGAGGTTTTGATAAAATATTTTACTTCAAAAAATAAAACTAATTTAATTACAAATTTTATTTACAATTGTACAATTTTATTAAATATATTTTTTTTTGTAGGGTATCAAAATGTTGATTCCTGCATTCCCACAAACTTTCTTAATCATTTTTACGATTTCATTTCAACGGCGTCTCCACTCAACTGCGACATTTCTTGCACATGCAGCTTGTGACGTCACTTAGCGCAGACATCTGTGATAATGATAAAATTAGATTATAGATGCTTTTCATTTTTCACACCCAACTGCTCCCTCCCGTACCCCCCTCCCCCTTGGGGGGCAACTTGAATTTATGGCCCTGCCCCAGCCCCCCACCGTCATGTGGGAATGCGGCATGCGGGTGCTGTGCTGGAAAATAATTACCATCAAAGTTTTATATTACACACATATATATTTATTGCGACGAGTGGAAAATGGGGGAGCGGAGTATCTCACGGATATAGGGATGTGCAACAGAGAGTCAGACAGTCAAGTGGAATGAAGCAAAAAGTTCAGATGAAATTGACAGTTTGCTTAAGCGCATTTGTTAGCAGCAACTGGCGTTGACTTTTGTGCGAAAGATACGAATACAAATGTATCTCTATCTATCTATCTATCTATCTGCTTGCTACACGGAGGATGCAACAGTTGCATGTGACGATTACAAGGGACATATGTATGTGTGTACTTCCCCCATTGACTCCTCCTCTCCCTTTGGTGCATCGAACAAATTCCAATTGAGAAGAACGAAAATTATTTCTATATTTGTCTTTGCCCGTTGTTGTTTCTGCTTGCTTTTTGTGTGCAGAACTCGACACAGTTTCCTTAAGTAATTGAATTCAATTGTATCCAAAGAGTAACCACCATCTATGTAGCTTCAAGTTGAAAATGAAAAGCACTCTATTGGAAGGCAGATTGGTTACTCAGAAGCTAGAAAATAGAAAACAAAAGTCATGGTTTAAGAGGTTAACAAGAATAACTTGTATATAAGTTGTATTATAATAATTTATTTTATGAAAAAGATAGAAAAAATCACTTTTTAAATGAATATCCTTCAAAGTACATTACTTATAACAATCAATTTATTCTTTACTTCTCTTAAAGTTATAAAATTCAAAGTAAAACCCTTGATTTCACCACAAATTCCAAGAGATAGTTGTTTCACATTTCCTAATTATTTAATAATAGAAATTAAATGAAATCCAAGTTACCTAATCATATTAATATCCTTTGGACTAAGTTAAAACACGTAAACAGCCTGAATAATTACAATCAATTCAATTTATGCAAATACACTTAATCGACACTTAAAGCTTATTGCATTTTGTCTGCCCAAAAATATAATCATTTCGATAACGTTTGACCTGCCATTTATTACAAACAATTTAGCTGAAGTGATTCGTTTAAATTTCAAATTATTTCAATCAGTGTCTGGCTTCACTTTCTCCTCCCCTACTCACTACTCACTCGACCATCACCATGGAGCATGTTTTTCCACAACAATTATTTTCACATTATGCTGATTTTACCTCCTGACCTGACCGACGCTCCGAAAAATTAACGTGAAAACAAAGACCAAAAAATTAAACATGCCAAACCATCAAATTAGTGTTAGCCGCAAAGGATTTTCAAAACTATTCAAACACTGTGGAGAGAACGGGGGATGAAGGGAAGGGAAGGGAGTTGTAAACACCCAGAAAAAAATAGAAGGGAGAAAACCGAGAGAACGACTAATTACACTGCCCTAAAAACTTTAACGACGAGTGCCGACGTCGTGGCAATCTTGACAAGGGTTGGGCTGTGGCGGGGCAACCGGCAACCGCATTGCTATAAAACGAGAAATATTTGAGTGTAAACACAACTTGCATCCATGCCCAATGCCAGTGTGTGTGTGTTTGTGTGTGGCGGCGCCGCCTGCAAAGTGTTTTCAGGGGCGTTGCATGCCACACACGCAGAGAGAGAGAGAGAAAGATACATTTGTATCTTTGAGCTCTCTTCTAAACGAGGGGAGCCACCAACAACCAAATGTAAATGTCTGTCTGGGCGCATCCTTCGGGGGTATAGCTGCAAATGCATTCGACGTGAACGTGAATGTGAATGTGAGTGTGAACGTGTCGAAAGTAAGCTGCAGTTGCAAGCGACAAAATCGCGCCTCGCTACGTGATCCAGCTTGGGCCATATCCCTTTATCCCCTTCCGGCTCTTGAGCTGGAGCCACTCTATAGCCAGTAATATATACATACATGTGTATGCTTGGCTAGTGACAGGCAAAACTATTTGTCACGGCATTCCGTCGCCGTCAGGATTAAGTTCTCCACCGAAACTCACACAACTCCTTTGTCCTGGCAGATTTTTCCTTAGCCTTCAGACGGGAAGAGCAGACCGTAAAAGTGTCAAATAAGAAACGCCGCTTCTGATTTTTCACTTAGAACTTCTGGCGGCTGAGAAAAGATATTGTATTTTTTTTTAGAAATTTTATTCCAGCAGAAAGTCTGATTTACTTATATGTATATATTTTTTATAGTGTGGAAAATGCATTTTAAAATTTTATTCCAGCAGAAAGTAGGATTTCGTTATATGCATATATATATTTTATAGTGTCGAAAATGTCCCCTTAATTGCATTTCAAAGTTCTGATAAAATTTTATTTTGTACAACAATATAACAACGAACTTTTATTTAGCTCATTAAGTTTATACATTTATTATTTATTGTTTAAAGAAATTTATAAATAATTCTCAAATTTCCTGAATTTAAATTTGAATGAATTTGAATAATGAAATACTTTAACTTCGGTAAATTCTTACAGAAAAACCCATTCAATAATAATACTTTATTTCCTAAATGCTAATTATACCATTTATTTATTTAATTAAATGCAAATACTTTCATTCTGCCTAAAAATACATCACTAAAGAGTACTTTCGAAAATAAACAGAACGGCAACATGACAATTATTTATATCTTAAATAAATACTTGGAACCATAAAATCAAATCGAAAATAAATACTCAAACTATTACAATAAATAAAAATAAACAAATAAACAAAAGTTTCAAAAATGCTTTAAGTTAAAGGAATCAAAAGTTGAAACCATCGTGATACCTCTGCCATATGTAGAACACGCCCGTCAAGAGCCACGCCCACTAGGCCATGTCCTTAGGGCGTTGCTGAATGGAGAACGGAAGTACAGTAAGCGAAATAGTCGTAGGAACATGTGTCTGCATTCGCATCAGCGCCAAAAGGAAACTTTCGCACACAAGTGAGGCGGCGAGCCGGCGTGCATGCATTAAAAATCCACGCTTCCGGCAGGAGTTTACCCCACAAAAGCAACAGTCCACCCAATACATCCCATGCCCAAAAAAAAATACATATATATATAAAAAGGAAAACAAAAACACCCCGCATTCAGGGCTTCAATAAAAAGATAGAGAAACACTCCAACACACAGTCACAAAATAAGGGAAGAGCAAAATCTGGGGAATGGCAAATGCATTTGGAGTGTTTGTGGCAAATGCCAAAATGAAATACATATTACTTAGCAACAAAAGGGAAAGAAAGGTGCACTCAATAGTCTCGACTATTGGATACACTATGAAAATGTAGTAAAAGTGGAGATGAGTTTGAAATTGTGCCAGGAAACTGTTGAGATATTGTGATTTGTAAACATAAACTTAATAGAACATAGAACTCTTTCAGTATTTTTTTTTGGAAATTAAGAAAAGCATTTACAAATATCTAAACATTACATAAAATTAGCAGTTTATATTCTTACATAAAATCTGTTGAAATATTGTGATTTGTAAAGATAAATCTAATAAAACAATGAACTCTTTCAGTATTCTTTTTTGGAAGTTAAAAAAAAAATATACACATATCTAAAAATTGCACAACATTTGCTGTTTATTTTCTTACATAATACCTACATTTTTATAAAAATAAGTTTGGAAGTTAAAAAAAATATATATACAATTATCTAAAAATTGCATAACATTTTCTGTTTATTTTTCTTACATAATACCCAAATTTTTTTAAAAATAAACCAACTTTATTTTATTTTAGTTTCTTTTTAGCTTGACAAAATTGTTTTACCCGCAAGCTGTAAAAGTAATGGGTATAAAAGCAAAAAGGAAGCAAAGTTGTATTTTGTTTTGCTGAGTTGCATTTTTTGTTGCCAGAGAAAAAAGGAATATATATATATATATATATAACATGACCGATTTAGCTAAGGGAGGCTTCCTTCCTTTCCATTTTTTTTTTTTGGTTTAAAAATTTAATATTGCTGCAGGCATTTTTCGTGTTCTGTCGGTTGCGACAGCCTTTCCCTGCGGGGCTTTTGGAGATGTTTTGTAATCCGCTTTTACAATAATGAAAGAATGAATGAATTGACAAAAAACTCATTGGGAAAACTCGGTGTGTGTTTGCATTGCTGAAATTCCACAACATTTATTTGATGCAAATCTATCTATTTGAATTATGCATGAACGGTTGGATGAATGATTTCGACTTTACCCGAAGCGCACTTTTCCATTTTCCAGTTAACAAAAGTTTTTTTTAAAGCCGATCAAACTCAGCTTGATCCCTTCACTGTGCTGTGTAGTGGAGTAGGTAGTTGTAGGAACAATAAATCTTGCACAGCGAATCAATAAAACTTGCTAATTTTCCGCTCCAATTAGCAGAGTGTACACTATGCTCGCTCTCTTAACAAATCTAGGGAACAGCAACGGCAACGGCAAATGGCGGAGGATGAAAGAAATAAGTTTGCACAATGGCGAAACTACTTGCAGACGAGCAGAAAAATAGAAGAAGCTGGAAAAAAAGCTTTCTCCTTGTTGTTTCCTTTTCTTATTTTCCCCATTTTTTTCAAAAGGCAGTATATATTTCTTTTCTCCTGCAAAAAAAAAAAACGAAGAAATGTAAACATTGAATGGTGCTAGGACAATATTAAGTTGCAGTATAGATGACTGCTGGAGAAGCCACTTCAGTCAATTAAAATGTGGTTTTTAGCATTTACTTAATGGTACATTTACTAATGTACACAATATGATTTATATTGTCTGCCATTAATGGCCAAAATGGTGTTGTGCCAAATGTGTTTTTGCATTTTGTTTAATGTTTATGAAATAAATAGTAGCTAAAGTGGGTAAAATAGTATAAATAAATGCTAATAATGTTGGAAAAATAATTAAAAATCACTTTTTGAAGGCAAATTCTAATAAAACACAATACACATTATCCTTTCTTTTTTTAAATGTTGGGAAAAATAATTTGAAATCATTTTTTAAAGGGAATTCTAATAAAACACTATACACATTATCCTTTTTTTCAAATGCTGCTTTATAATTCAAACTCTAATATCAAACAGCTTGTATAAATAAAGGGAAAACTATAACACATAAACAATTCCAAACCATTTGCCCTCGAGCTGCCTTCGGGCTGCAGCCTTATAAACAAGATTGCAAATTTAATTTAAAGATCAATCGCAATTCTGTTGAACAAGTAGAACAATATTTATTCAACCAAGATACCGCTTGTGTGTGCAAGTTGCAACCATTTGGTGGCCCACCACCAAGGGCAGCAGCAGCAGCAGCAGCAACTTTATAGCTGATTTGTAGCATGCAGCAAGCAATAATTCAATGTTCTATGAAGGGATGGGTCGGGAGGGAGACAAAAGCTGGGATATATTCCAACACCTTCGACAATGTCGCTGTCAATGGGGCGGGCCAGCAGGCGTCGGCTGCCTGCAACTGCAACGGCAATCTGTCTGGCCTGCCAATCTGCCCCTGCCCCTTCCTCTGCCCTTCAGTCTGTCTGCTTTCCGCATCTTCCCCCAATTCCGTATGAAGTTGGAGGGTTTATGGGAGCGTGGAGCTGAAGGAGGTAGAGTCACTGCCACATGCGTCCTTCTTGAGTGCCACAACAGCAATCGGTTGCACCTTTGAAGCGTGTCCGTGTTGTGCTGCTGCTGCTGTTGCACCACCAACGGCGTCAACAAAAACGAATTTGCATACTCAGGCTCAGTTCATGAAATTAGAGATGGTTTTGTAAGCGATATTTTTAATAATTTATTTATAAAGATAAAAAGGAAAACAAGGGGAGAAACCTCCTTAGCATTAATTTTCTGACAGTTTTGCATCCATTCATTGCTGAATTTGTACTTGGGAATTTTTAGAAGCATTGCTTATAACAGTTTAAAAAATTTCGCTTAAAATTTAACCACTTGATGGTTAGTTCTGAATACTAAAAAGTGAATATCTTACAAATAAGTTTTCGGAAGAATTTCTGGAATAGTTAAGATATTTACCAGAAATTAATTAGAAGATATGTTGTTCTTAAATCAATGGTAATCCAATTAACTAAATTACAATTCTTCAGGTGTTCCATCTCTAAGAAATGCATTTGCAACGCTTCTTCCCTATTTGCAACCAGATGGAAAAGCTACCCCATCTCCCATGAAACTTCCCTGTTGCATTTTTGGTGTTTACTCTTCCATTTTTTTTTTCGCTTGCGCTTGGCAACACTGCAATTTAGAGTGCAACCCTGTTTTGATGTTGCAACCATTATTTCCCCCCCTTTTTTTTCGGTTGTCGACTGTGAAAAGTTGCTTCAACTTCACCTTGCGTTGCATTTGCGTTTTGTCATTGCCATTATAATTGATAGCAATATAATTTTGTTCCTTTGCCTTTCCTTTCCACCAATTCCAGCAAGGGTCGGGTCTTGGTCGCGCGCTGTCTGCGTCGCAGAGGAGTGTCGCCTCCTCCTGGATTTTATGCAAATTTTTCGTGCAAATTGCTTTTAATGCATTTTGAATGCAATTTGTGTTTTGTATGTTGGAATTGGAGAGAGTGGCGCACACAAAAACTCGTAATTGAAACTGAAAGATTTTAATTTAATTTGAGTTTCTGTTTCTCTTATCGCAGTCTGACTCTGTTATTGTGTTTGCCTTTCCAAAAGGCGGGCCAGGAGGGGAAGGGCTTTCGTCCGTACTCTGTATTTTCGTATTTTGTATTCCGAATTCCCAGCTCTCCCAGCTTCCCAGCTTCCAGTTCTCCCAGTTTCAAGTTCTGTGTATATTTTTAGCTTCGTGTTTGCCAGCATCATCCAGCAACATCCATGCGGGATGTTACTTCCTTCTGCCTGTCTGCATCTGGCTGCCTGCCTGCCTGCATTCATTGAATTGATTTAGATAAAATCGCCGTGTGCCGTGCTTTGTCGTGTGTGCATATATATATATAAATTTATATACATGTAGATATATATTTTTGTTGATTGCGTAACGCCCTGACGTCTGTTGAATGCAACTTCATTATGGCGCCCGAAAAGCGGCACCAATTGGCGGCATGTAAATGGTGCGCCGCCTCATAATAGATACATTTTGAGGTGTTCAGCGTCACCTCCTCATCCCCCCGGAGATTTTGAGGTTGACATCAAATGAGCTTGTAAGTGAGAAGAGGGCCGGGAGACCGAGATTTATGCGATGCACTCCACATAAGCCACATAAATCTCAATGTGGCGCTGCAAATTGGAACGCCCGAAGGGGAAATCAAACGGTGTATATGTGTGATAAGACTTTAATGAGATTTAGGGGAGAGGGGGACTTTATTGACTCTGCTCGTGAAGGAATTATTTATTTAATTGTTTTTACATGTTTTTAGGGGACATTTTTTCGATTAGTAACACATCAAAGAAGATATATACGAGTTTGGAGAGAGTTTTGAAGCTTTCTTAAATGGATTTAACTTTTATTAAAGTGGAAAGTACTTCAAGAATTTTCATAAACTTATGTCTAAAATTTTGAAATGAAAATATTTGGATACTTTGAATATAATCCACAGAAGATCTTGATGTTTGTAGAAATTATTTACGGGTTAAGGAGGAGCCTAAAGAATTACAAAAAAAAAAAAAAATTTATAATACTTAATGGTTATTAAATACCTTGTTTAATCTTTGAATTTGAAGTTTTTACATTTCTGAACTTCATCCTAGATTGACCTTTACATTTTAGAATATCCATCTTCTATATTAAACAAAAACTGAATCCAAAGCAGTACTTTGAAATTAGTTTCCCTGATTAATGCGATTTATCTTATCTTCTTAAACTTTTCAGTAATTTTATCAAGTTTTTAATCCGATTTAAGATCCCTGACCCTGGTCGCTTACTTAGGAGAGGTGGAAACTTTATCCGCGAGCTGAACAATAAGCTACTAAATTAATTTCACACTTCTTTGTCTATACTGCTAGAGATTTCCATAAAATCTCGTGGGCAATAATGATTTTAATGAAATAAGCATTAAGTTTATAGAGTGAACGAGCTAACTACCTGACCGGGAGTTATGTTTAACTTTTGCTTGAGAAATCAAAAACTTTTACTCTAACAATGAACGCAGAAAAAGGACCCTTTAGAATGGGAACACAGAGCCTGCTGCGTGACCACAGCCCCAAACACACACAAAAGGGGATTTCATTTAGGCATAAAAGTAATTTTTTAATCTCTCTCGGGCAGCCACTCGAACCCACATAAGTGGGAATATCGAGAAAGGGAGAGTGGGAGTGTTGGGGCCGACCTTTTATAACCTTCAAATGAGCAGGCAGTTTTGGGGCCATATTCTCCAGCCAAATAACAATTTAATTATGAACATACTCAGGCTTTGCCTCTGGTTCCTCTCTACCAATCTCCCTCTTCCTCTCTTAACCAAATCCAAGGACAAATTATAGCCATAAAGGCAGCGTCGCCAGGAGCGCCATGCGCCTTTTGCCTGTGGGATAGGCTAAGAGCTCATTAATGTCACATTCATGGCAACTCCGGCAAGAGCATAAAACGAGCAAAAATTCTATCAGAGTATCCCCCAGACTGGGACCCCAGGCCGAAACTCCATTTAAATTGAGTGCACACAACAAATTGTATGTGTGTGTGGCCGTTTTGTGGGCCTGGAAGGCAATTAACGTGAGTTCCCTCACTCTTCAAGCTGCAGTAAAATAATCAAAATTAGCCAAAATCGCCACTGCCGTTTTGGGTCCTTTTTTGGGATGAAATTTACTGGGCTGGATTTTGTGTGATAAAGGACCTGTATATAAAATTAACTGTTGAGGGTAGAAATAATGTACTTCGTAGGGGAATACTTAGAAAAAACTGATAATTTAAGGCTTAAAATATGTGTACTTAATCTTAAATAATAAGTTAGTTTTTTATTTAACTTGAAATTTAAATTTGTATAAATAAAGAGATGATTTTAGTGAACTGCCTGTCAGGACCGTTTCCCAAGCTAAATGAAAAAAAAAAACTTTAAAGCAGTCACTCATTTCGCTCAGTTGTAATCAGAGAGAACTTATTTAAAACTCTCTCGTTCGCTACTAAGCTTGTACATTGCTGTTTAAAAGTGTAAAAGAGCAAGAGAAAGAGAACAAAAACTGCTCTCACAGAAGAAAAGAGCAAAAATTCCATTTTAAATCGGTTTTTCGGGCAACCGGTACTTTGCGGTCTATCCTTAAAACAAAAAACCCCTTCTTAGGAACTCTGTTATAATTATTATAATAATTGAATTATTTTCTACATAATCGTAGGAAAAACACCACAACTGAAAACAATGAAATTTCCCCAAGTAGCTGCCTTGCCTTTGAAGTCCTGATCGTTCTTCACTTCCTTAGAGCTTCGACCTGCTTGTGGCTGGTTCTCTGTTTACCCCGTCGCTCTAATTAAATTTGATATGCATATTGCCGGGGCATTTGAAGTGGCCAGACACGAGGACGGACCCCTTCTCCGAGGTAGAGAAAGGTTGTGGTTGGCGGCGGTGGCGGTGGCGGCGGCCCGCCTCTATATATGGGTAATAAATTTGATTAGTAGGATTTACGGGCTCTCGGGTCGACGTCAAACGCTTTTCTTGCTGCAGTAAATTTTATGCTAAACAGCAGTTGAAAAATGGGTGGAAAAGCAGGCAGGGTTGGTCAGGAGTGTTTCCTCTGGGCTTTTCTCTTATGGTTTTACTGCTCTTTCGTTTTTAGTGTTGTGTGTCTTTAACGTTGAACGAGTTGTTACAATAAATTGTTTATTGCATACTCTGGGGCTCTCTATCGACATATGTACTGTACCGAAACATTCAAGTAAAAGTTCAAGCAAAAATAAAGACTCCCTTTGAGGGTTTTACAGTTACCAAAGGTCTGCCAAAAAGTATGCAGCACATGAGCGACACCATCATTAACATCATTATCGATGGGGGTCCCGTCCGTCCATAGTAGCGACGAGCCGCAAACGAAACCAGAAGAAAAATCACCAAAAATGATGCCAAGGCCCAGGGGCCGAGATTATGCGATAAAGCCAGAACACACACACACAGACACAAACACAGTTACAGCCACAGGACGTGAAGTGAAGTTGAGATGGCCAGGCAATGTCCCTTTTTATCCCACTGTGTGCCGCTGCCTTTTTGCGGCTTTCAGCCGCACAGCATGCTACCATTTTGCTGACTGCCGAAAACTCAAAATGAAATGCAGTCAACGCCCTCACTTCCGACACTCCCGCACAACCGCATTTTCCTTCTCGTATTTTACACTGTAAAAAAATATAGTTGCGAATAGGAGATAAAATTTACAAGAGAAAAATCAATTTTCTAAAAGTTAGATAAAGAATATAACAGGTATATGATTAAAATCTATAAACTATAAACTATTTAAAACGTTGCTAAGGCCTTAAAATATTTCTTTGAACAAAAACTATATGGATTATTTTTAATTGCTTAAATAATTAATTATATGATATTGTTCATTGCATCTTGCTTCATTATAATACTTGCTTCAAAAAGTTCACACAATCTAAGTTATAATTCCAAGTTACCCCAATCTTATAACTAAAAGAAAGAAGTATGAAAATTTGATGTAGCTGTAATTTAAAATGTAGTCTACGAAATGTATGTACTACGTTGTAATCAATTTTAAACGTATTTAAAATTTTTTTTTTTAAATAATAAAACTCCAATTTTTATAGCCGTGTCTGTTGGCCCTTCAGTTAAATTATGCGCATTGGGCTTCTTTGGGATGCTGAAATTATTTCACTCCTAGCTCATGTTGGCTGACGTAGATTCACCGCCCCATCACAGCTTGGTTCCCTTTGTGACTCTGTTTGCGGGAAAAATGAAAAGAGATTTTTTTTTTTTACAGTTTGCATGCCAAAGACGAGGCTTAAAAAAAGAAGAAAAAATCTAAAAACGACAGAAAGTGCATTTTGATGATTGGCGCGCTGCTGGGACATAAATCTACATTTCCAATTGCAGCCTGAATCAATTGAGGCGAATATTTAAATGGCATGTGCACAAAGGCCTTTGAAATTTATTCCTAATAATAAACGGAAATTTTGGCATAACTCGCATAGGTGAACTCTATTTTTCAGCATATATTTAAGTGAGGTTTTTGTAGGAAAATATATTATATAATTCTGTGTATATTTGAACTCACAGGAACCAAGTGGGAAAATAATAATTAGAAAATATTGATTTTAAGAGGTGGAAAAAATTAAATTGGAGGTAATTTTTGCATTTTAAATAAACCCTAAATTTATATATTTTTCTTCTTTTTTCATTGCAGGTAAGCCTCGACTTGTTATGCCTGAACCTATATTTTAATTAAGTAAGTATGTAGACATTTTTATTTTTACATTTTATTAACTAAAACAGTCAATCATTTGCCTTGCTCCCATGTTATTTTCTATTTTACGTGTATTTTTTAATGAGAAATTATGAATAATGCCCCATGTGTTTTCTCCTTTTAATGGCTTTTTACTCTAGAATATTATTTTATCGATTTAATAACAATGCACATACTTATTATATTTCATAACCAGCTGGAAAGTAAACAAATTGGGATTTATACGAGACTTAATAAGACTTATTTCGATGCTCGAATTATCTGAACACAATCAAATTACAATTTTCGCTGGCAACGAAATTAAACCATGTCATTAACATATTCGCAGAGTTTTAAATGAGAATATCGCATTAATTATTATCAATTTTCAAAGTGTATATACGTACATATATATTGGCAAAATGAGAAAATAAACGAAAAACTTTAAAAACGCAGCTCTTGGAAAACGCTAATAAATCAATGCAAAATGCCATAAGCGAAAAGAGGGGGAAAAATTAAAATCATAGCGACAGGAGTGGCGGCATTAACATAACAGTTATGTGCATATTAAGTGTACATTATGTTCCTTAATCCAGACAATAAAGCACCCAACAATGCGGCGCCAGCCACAGCAAATAAATGAAATTTTACAACAAATCAATGGACTGCACTCGCTGCCAACCAACCATTAGGGCCTTGAATATGGAATATGTACATATGGGGAAAGGCATTAATGAAATGAAATGTTAATGCCCCACCGACAGATGTTCAATGGAGATTGCATATATATATTCTGGCAATCGGAATTAGGTCAGAGATTAAATCGAAATATTCCGTAGAGATTAGTGTGGGAATTTTATTTTGCAAATACGTAATTATTGATAAGGCGCAAGCCTTATGTTATTTCCATCAAATATTCCAAATATTGTTTATCCATTTTGAGAGGTTCTTTCCATATTATTTGCCGCCATGGACATTGCACACTCGACAGTCTCCATTGATGATGACATTGCCAGGATTCAGGGGTGTGGCTAATTGGAAAGATTAAAATTATTATTCATTTACAATCACTGATAATGTTTAGCATTATATTTACCGCTAGCCAGAGCCAGAAGGCCGAGCAGGAAGGCAACCGATAGGAATTTCATCTTTTTGTATTTGCTGAACAGAAGCGAGAACTGAACTGATGCCTTTGCCAGACTCATCCCGCCGCTTATATAGCTCCGATCAGTTGTTGTTATCAGCTTTTGGTTGCGGGCAAAACCGCATTATTGATTTTTACGTGTGGTATTACCCTACGTTGTTTTGTGAAAATCCCATCACCACCGCCGGCACCGGTCTCCACACGGGTCTCTATCTCTGTCCCCCCGATTTCAGGTTCAATTAGCTGCAGTTAATTGCACTTGAACTCGGCATGCTGCATGCGTCTGGCTTTGGGTTCGCTCTTCTGGAGAAATGTAGAACTCGTTTGCTAAGCTAAGTTTGATTGACAAGCGTTCCAGGCAATCGTAAAATCCAATATCTTGCCTTTGGTTCGATATCAAAAATATACGTCATACGTCGTACTGTATGCTTGGAAACTGGTTTTTATTTTTACGATGGTTCTTTAACTCGAATTAAATTTGTATTTGTCTGTGGATTTTTTTATTTATTTTTTTTATTCTTATGCATATGTGGGTAACCCTGAGAAATATGTAAACAAGTTGATAACAATTAAAAGAAGCGTTTACTATGCATTTATTAGTTTAGATTATTATTAATTGAATGAGATTAAAGTGGGAATTTTAATTACAAAAATTGTTAAAAAATATCACAAATTCGGTCGAGTTAAAATTTTTCCATCTTATTTATTTAATTTAAATCGAAAAAAAAGTAAGAAAGTTGAAGATGATAAAAAGATACCAGTTTATTCAACGCAAAAAGAACAAGTCACTTATTTGTTTTAATTATTTCGAATGAGTTTGATTTGCTGTAAGCTTTTCTTGTTTTTTGTTTTGATTGTTGTTTTTATTATTTATCATGTTTTGTTTAACGTTTTTAATATAATTGTGTTTTATATTAAAATAAGCAAAATAAAACTACAAATTTTAAAAAGGGTAATTTTGCTTTAAAATCAATTTTTGTTTTTATTCAAAATAACTTGGTGAATGGGAAATTATTACAATATGTGGTACTACTTAGTTTCTTTGGTTCGTCTCTTTGGGAACTTTTGAACTCAATTATTATAAGCAACATTTAAAATTATTATCATTAGTTCGTTTTTATGAACTAAAGATTGCATAGTGTTACATTTTTTTATTATTTGCAAACATAGTCGTCATCAAGTAGGTATTCGCCGCGTCTTCAAAGATATTTATTTGGATCATTTACCGAATTTGGATATTTCCGGATTGCGAACCGGGCACGTTCTTGTAGGAGGGCTGTGAAAACACCAATAACTAAGTCTTTTGCAAATACTTTACTACCAAAATCACTATAATCACCATTCATCATAACCACTAACTGCATAGATTGCCATCAGAAGGACGAAAGCGAACTTCAAGAGTTTCATTTTAAAGGATGTGAACTTATTTGGTTGCCGACCAAAGTAGAACTGAGCCCTTTGAGAAGGAACATAACTAATATATAGGAATCCAAAGACGGTTTTATCGCATAAATTCTGTGGAGAAACATCAGTCTTTGAGCACAGTTTTTCTTATCATATGATGACGGATACCTTTGGGACGCATGGCTCTGTGTATATGCTTTTCACTATTTATAAAGAGAAACAGCGTTTTCCGTCCTTTGCGTCAAACATAATTTTTTATCAGAATTTATTCAAGTCTCGGGAGTCCCATTAAAATGCCTACTAAGAACTTTAATTGACGCCAACTCAGCTCTTTCAATTTTCCCTTCATATTTCATTATATTTTAATGAACATTTTATTCACTTGAGTTTTGGAATTACTCACTATTTTGTATATTCCCAAATTTCAAGAATTACTTGCTTTCCAAGAAGAAATCTGTTCATCATAATGTTTATGTTATTTTTTTCTATAGAGTAAACTTTGCCTTTGTTTGTAAAATGTAATGTTTTCTCAACATTTTCTTATTTTAAATTTTATTTTACTTTTTCTACTGCATTTTTTCACTTCTGTTTTCTGTCTTCATCGAGCAATCCGGAAAACTCTTGAAAATCAATCGAAAACAAGAAAAGAGTCAATCAAAATGCTTGCTGCAAGTTGGGAGTGAAACTTCGCTGTGCCAAAATGCAGAGTGCAAAACGGAACCAAAATTGCATTACCAACTAGGAAGTCAACTGAGAGGGAGGGGGGATTTCTCCTTGCATACATATATATAGATATATGTAACTATATATATCGGTTTGTTTAGGTTTTTTTGTGTGTTCTTGTCAACTTTTGCAGAGGGAGAGCTCTATGCATTTCCAAGGTTCTGTACTGGCAATCTTTTCTTCTTATATTCTTAATTTATTGTCTTTCCCCTTGTTTATATTATTCTTCTTTTTCTTATCTATTTTTTTCTGTAAATTTAGTTTGGCATTTTATTTATTTTATAGAGAAAAAAAAGGTATTTATTTTAAAGCTAAAGGAATTTCGTAATGAGGAATTGTAATTGTTATTCTTACGTCACGTTCTCATTTCTTTTTATTGTCCAATAAAAAATTTTAAGGGTTCCGAAATAAACAAACTATTTCTTGAGACTATTTAAATTTTCTTTAAGATTAAAAGGGAATATATAATTATAATATAGTATGATTATTCAAGGGCTTATCATTATGAATGGCAAACATTTATTGTAGATAAAAAATTTCAAAAGTTATACCATACTTTCAGGCTGAAAATATTTTATATCAAAATTTGTAATCACTTGACCCAAGCCCTGTGCCAAATTTTCGAGACAATTCAATTGTAAATCTCCGAATTGTGTGTCAATATTTATCACAGACAATGCTTCCATATTATGTGAGTCTACTATTTAGTCCATTAACTGAAGTCTATTAAATTTGAGAGAAGAGAAATCTTCGTTTATAATACACCTTTAATGACAGGGAAATCACATTTCATTTCAAAAATGTAGCCAGAAATGATAAATGCTTCCATCAAATTGATAATACCTTCTATATATATCCATGTCTAAGAGTATATATACAGAGAAAGAGAGAAAGGGAGGAGGAGGCATGTACACGTGGCAGTTGGAGCTGTTTAATCAAATTACGAACAGGACGACAGTCTCAGACAATAAAGTTAATTAATTTACCGTGCCAGGGACTTTGACTTGGTCCTCGGTTCGGTTCTGGCAGGCATTTTGACAGATGCATTGGACGAAGTCCTGTCAGGTCCATTGTGGGGAATGTAGGTGCGTTGTGCAGTAAATTAAATTTAATGGAAAATGTTTGAACTGCTCTCTGACAGTGTGACGTTTGCAATTTCTAGCCTCGACCCAGGCTCAGGCTCAGGCTCTGGCTCTGGCTTGAGGAGCAAGCCAGGTATGCAAATCACGAACGAAATTCGATTATAAAATATTAATCTATTAATTTGTATTCCGCCCACTCAATTGACGCCAGTCTCCCCTCGTTCATAAATCAAAGCGAAACCTGTTAATTTTAGTACTAAGAGGTGGGACGGATGGATATATTCAAACATTTACTCGACACTTCACGATGTATAATCGAAGGCAGAGCAAGGCAGGGCTTCGCTTGTCAATTCTCGTGCCGCAATTTATGCTAATTTAGTTATAACCTTTCTTGAACTCGCACACACACACAAATACACACATTCCTGAATGACTGGCAACAATCCATTAGTGGGTTACTAACGGTACCCGGCCGCCATTTAGTGTAACAACTGCAAATCAATGGCCTGACATGTGAAAAATGGCAGCCATTTTGGGTGCTGCTCTGCTCAGTTCCCATTGTTGTATGTCTATTATAATATTGCCATATTATTTTATGCATGCAACTGGGTCCTACTTACACACACACACACACACACAACACACTCACACACACGTACAGTTTCTGATTGTGTCTGCATTTTCGTAATCAAGCTCAATGATAAATCGTTGGCGCAAAATTTATTGAGTTTTCGCATGACATTACCGAAGCGACAGCAGCTGCAGCCTGAAATACAAAAAAAAACCCTGATAAGAATAATGCTAGAAAAGTGTCTATAAAGTTTATATGTCTATCTCTTTTTTTGTGTTACTTTTTGGGTTCTTTCTTTCTTGACATTTAGTTAAAAACTTATCTTTAAAATATTAAAGAAAAAAACCTTTTTCTTGACATTACCGATTGCAGCTGCCACCTTTTAAGATCTTTAGGCTTAACTATCTTCACATTTTCTTAATAACTTTTTTTTTAAATATTTAGAATTAGTTTTTCTTCCAAATAAATTCTGAAATTAATAAAGGTTGGATTTTTCAATAAAATTTCAAATGCTCTCTTTGCATTGATAGCATAATAAATTTCAAATAGGTTTACTGCCCTAAAAGCTGACCCAAAAAATACTAAGAACACACATATTTTGCGCAAAAAAAAAAGAAAACCAATCAGCAGAAGCTGAGGCAAGGTTTAAAGTTCATTTTATAAAATGCAAATCGTAGCAATTATTCCTTGTTACCAAACTCTGGGAACAAAAAGATAAAAATCAATTTTCAACTTCGAATGTAAATTGCCGAATTGAATATTCTTTGCGCATGCCGTCCATATGTGTGTATGTAAATTATCCGAATACTATAGTATTTTTGGGAATTTTCTCGAGCTGTGCGTGCAATGAAACGAATGGTGGCAGGCAGCAGCATCCTTATCGTGTTTGTCCAGCTGCTGCAGCAGCAATTGCTTTGAACAAAAAACGAGCCGAGAATGTCTTTGTGCAAATTCTTCACTACCGAATATATAGCAAAAATGAATAAAAATGTACCTATGATATATATATACTATATATATATATATAAATGTAATTGATGGTGGGATGGCCAAAGAGTTATGAGAAGAAATTGCCTGCTGCAGCTGGGATTTAATGCTATTTTTTTTTTGCCGCCCTTCCCCTTGAAAATGATTGATGACCAAATTGATTTTTATTAAATGGGATTTTGCCTCCTTTTCGTTTTCTAATTGAGACAACAAAATGTATGTATGTATATATATAGGCAAATTGTGAAATATTCAAATAGTTTTGCAGAGGAATTTATTTTATGTTTTCTTTTGGCAGTCATTAAAACGTATTACAAAACTTAACACTTTGTTTTTTTGCATTCGAGTTGTAAATTTATGCCAAAAAGATTAAAATATGTACATAATTGATAAGCACAAATTGTTAAGGAATAACTTGCACTTGTATTAATATTTAGGGAAAATTCAATGCTTAAGAATGCAAATCTTTAAGGGGAATATTTTCTGTTGTGCTCAAAATAAGATAATTTATTTTCGTATCAATAATTTACCTTTATCTTTGTGCTAATCATAGTTATGCCTTCAATTAAATTTAATGTATTTTAACTTAATTGGAATGCACTCGTAAAATACATTTCCGAAATCGCCAAGCAACAGGAATTCTGAAGATGAGCCTGAGCTCGTTATGGTCAAGCTGCTCCAGACATAATACACAGACAGCCCTAGTGTAGCACTCGAAAAACTATCATAAACATACTTGAAACAAAACGACAGATGGACACAAAAGTAAAGAATCCTGCTCGTCGTACTGCCTGAGCATGTCCTCAATAAAGGCAAAATTATGAGTGAATTTCCATGACTTATATGGGTTATTAAGCTGCCTGCCTGCCCCCCCATGGACCCGTTCCTGCTGGAGAGTCTAAATTATTTGGGAAACACTCGTTCTCGTTTCGTAGACAAAACCGGACTCAAAAAGCGAATGACAAATGTGCCGAGTGAAGTGGTGGTCCCTGGGTCTGGGCTGATCTAGTTTCTGGTTCTGTGGTCAATGTGCATGACCATCAGCCAGAATGAAAACTATTAGCCGGACATGCTGGCTGGACATCATTGTGCTGTTGTTAGATGACTCACAGACAGGAAGCAGAGTCCTCCATGTCCATCTGCTGGCAGAGAACAAGTTTTTTGGCTTTGCCGCAACCCCATGACTCCTGTTCAACATCGACAAACGGATGCGAAGGGGTCACCCCTTTTCGGGAGAAAAAAACGCCCTAAAATCCGCCCTATCCGGAGGCTGTTGACCATGTTCGTGTCGCTAATGTCGCGCTGATGCTGAACACAAGTTACAACAGACTTTTGAAAAACTATTACTTATTATTTGAAAAAGGAAGAAGTAATGGAAAAAAGGGGTTTAAATGTTTAGTTAACATTTATCCCGCGAATAATGTTTATCAACTATAATATAAACAGTTATCACAATGATTTAATTCTTGTATCCAACTGATAAACATATTATTTATTTCATAGATAACATTATCCTTTATTCCACAAATAAAGTTAAAATTTATCTTACAGAAAAATTAACTTTTATTCCACAAATTAAAAAATACATTTTCTTATAAGCTGAAGTTTTCTTTGAGTGTAAAAATAGCACTAAACTGGAGGTTAATAAAAAGTTACAAATTTATCGGCAAGAGAGAATTATAGAAATGGAAATATAGTTTTCGTACAAAGATAAGCAACCGACTTTTCTCATCGGGTTTCTGAAAACCAACCTGTATTTGCGCTTAACAGCACCTTGCCTGCGCTTAACAGCACCTTTTCTGCGCTTAGCAGCATCATTTCTGCTCTTAACAGCATCTTTTCTGCGATTAACAGCACCTTTTCTGCGCTTAATAACATCTTTTCTGCTTTCTACACCACCTTTCTTGCTCTTTACAGCACTTGTTATCACTTTAATTACGATTAATAAAACGGCGATTATGAAACCCAAATGGTATTTACGATCAATTTAACTGCTCGTTAATTTATGCTAAAGGTTAACCAACTGCCACTTTAACAGGACATTGAGAAACCGGCCATTTTCTCCTTTTTTTTGCCACCTAATCAGTTTTTCGATTCTACAAAGCCTGGCATACTTTGGGGGGCGATCAAAATGGGTTGTGAGAGAGAGAGATGCTGCTGTGGAAATGGGCAATAAATTTGAATTAAGTGCTGGTCTTTATTTGCTGCTGATTTACCATAGCTAATGTTATTGCCTGTGGCCATAACCTTTTTTATGACCTTCACTTGATGATGTGCAGTTACATAAGCGCTCTTGCGATTTTTTATAAACATTTATTTACTGCTCCCCCCACAAGGAGCAGGAGCAATGGAAACTACAATGTTGATTTGACATTTTGAGTCATTATTTTATGTTAAAATTCCGTGATTGCTTCTCATCAGTTTGCCATTTTTTATGCTTATTTGTACTTCCCACATACAACACAACCTACAACTACAAACCAAAATGGCGACGAAAAATATCCAAATAAAGGACACACACAGCTAAAGAAAAGCCGCCAACAGAAAGGCAAATAAAAATATTTGTTAGCCTTATTAAAATTCCATGCAAATTCGTTTATGGCGACTGCAGTGGGCGTAATCCTCGCCCCCCCATAGCCAGGACAATGTGTGTGTGTGTATGTTGTGTGGCAACAATTGTTTCGACTGGGACGAAATAAGTGAAAACCTAACGAAAAGTTATTTCATATGCGCGCCAGACAAAACAGTCGAGCAACAACCCCACCGAAAAATAAAAGGAAAGACCCGGGACCCAGACCAGTCAAGGACTCTGCTGTGCCCGGCCAGGACTTGGTGGGGACTTTTTTTTTTGTATGTCGTTGTTGTATGTATGAGCGCGCGTGTTAAGCATATTTAGTTCATTTATTTCAAATTAGATTCTTTTTGGTGCGACAACAAAGAAAGTGCCACGGGGCAAGAACGAACGGAAGCTCTTGCCAAGGACGAGTGTCAGCATTGATAAGAAGGACAACACACAGACTGCCGCTGCTCATTTCGGGGGATTTTGCATACATTTTCAAATTATGCAGCATTTATTTTTCCTCCTCTTTTTTTCTGCACATTTGTTAAGAATCCTATTACGCAGCATAAATACGATATATGTATTATTTTTTTCCCCATTTGCTGATTAAAATGGCCATGACGGGGATGTTTTCACTGTACTTGTTGATGAGTGTGCTGCGAGTGTGTGTGTGTGCACGTTTGTGGGTTAACAACAAAAAAAAAGAAAGGGTTCAAATAACAATAACTGAAAGTGCGCTTAAATTTTGTGAAATTGTTTGATGTGCGTTTGGGTTACCATTTTTTTATCCTCGGCTTGTTTGGGCATTTTTGAATGGTTCATTAAGTTGGCTGTTTGTGGCGTGGCTGATGTGCTTCGGCTGGGATTGTGGGATTAGGCAAGGAAATAAATAAATTATTTAAAGCGCTTATTTGAGCTCTGAACCGGTCAAATGGTTTCATGAACTTTACAGGGGCTCTGATCAGAGCTTATTACATTTTTTGATATACATATGGGCAGAGTATTTGTAAAAAAGAGGATTTTGAACCTCAAAAATCGTGATATTTAAAATTCGGGAAACTTAAATTATAAAAATAATATATTTTGTGTTTAAACAGATCTAAAAATAATATATTTTATGCTTAAACAGATCTAAAAATTATGAGTTTTATGTTTTCTCATAAACAAGTTATTAAATACTGTATTTTAACTTTAATATTGATTTCCTCTATACATCCTTTAAGCTGCCTTTAAAGTTTTCCTAATTTTTTATTCATTTATCCAAAACCAAATATTGCTTGAACATTAATTTAATTTGGTTGCAAGCACCTGCAAGACCTGCAACATTCTTGCGGCATGCAAACAAATATATAGAGGTTGGAGTATTGCTTTTCTGTTCGGGTTTTTTGTTCAACGTATATTTTGGAACTTTGTATTTTGCTTTTTATTTTTATTTTTTTCATCATTGCTGCCTAGATGGGCACCTCAGGGAGACTCTGCAGTGCGCTTTGTTTCCAGCGAAATGAGCAGAGGCAGCGGCAGCATGTGTTGTGCATGCTAAAAATTGTTTTCTTTTTTCGTTGGTACAAATTTTTTTTAAGAATTCATTTTTTGTTTTCTGGCCATCTCTCTCTCAGCCGGCTACTTGGCCGGGGACCTGGGCATTTTGTTTTCTTTTTCGCTGCTTTTTTTCTCTGCGCTCTGTTGACCTTTTATGAAATCAGCCAAAAGTCGTTGAACGCTGCTTCCCTTCCCTCTGCTGCTGGCCTTTTTTTTTGCTGCTGTTCCCCGCTTTTTGGGGCTGAGGCAGCTGTCAAATATTAGTTCTTGTTAGTGGAAGGACGACCAGGCTTGGGTGGGGTCCCGAGTCCTGTGTGTACATGTTGTGACCAACATTGTTGGTCAACACACTCGAAAGGGGCGAAAAGGGGGAGTGGCTTTTTGCCCACTGCCACTTGTTATAATTGTGTTTGCGTTTTTCATTCGTTTTCTTCTTTCTTCTATTTCAGTACGGGGTATTCATAGAGTACAGGGGTATACGGGGTTTTGAGAAAATATAATAAACATCACAAGGAGAGTCGATCTAGGCTTTGGTTTCCTATCTTAAATAAGTTAAGACTGTAAGAGCTTTCATAATTTAATTTATTTTATTTGTAATCTACTCATGTTTCACTTCGAAACTGTAAAATGCTCAAGTCGATAACAATGTACTAAGATTTTATCGATATTTTATAATTATTTCGATACAAAAATCGTTACTTTTCTGAATTTGGATAATAACGTTGATATACCAATAGACTCCTTTTTCTAAGAAGTCCTTTATCAAAACTGTGAATTTTGATAACAAAATATTACAAAACATTTAAAATATATCTATAATACATCGATTTTTAAATTTATAATTTAAAATACTTTTTATCGATAGCTTTTACCCAAAATGTAGCACAGCATACAAGATTTTTTATAGGTAAACTCATTGTTAGCCATAACTCTATCTTTAAATTCATTAAAAGGGCTTGTTGATTGATTAATGGGTATCATATTCTCTAAAAGCAATTTTTTCTTGTTTTTTTGGCGCTGCTTGTTCCCTTGTTGCTGCAGCTTCCCCTTTGCTGTGTCTCAAGTCCTCCCCTTTACATCTCGCTGGCTCGCAATGTCATAAAATTTTTGCTTGCTCAGCAACATTCTTCTTTTGCTTACACAACTGCTCTTTGCTCTCTCGCATTCGCCGCCTGATTCTATATCCTTGGATTTTTTGCCAGGACATCCACTTGGCCATTCAGTTTTGCGGTACTTACATTGCTCAGCTCACTTTCTTAGATTGAACCAAAAGGAAGAGATTGGAATTTGACAAGAAGGATTTATAAAGTGACCGCTGCCCAGAAGTAGACATATGTTTAAAATGATTTGCACCCAATTTTTTGTGTAAAATTCTAATTTCTTTAATAATCAATATAAACAATCCCTTTTCAATCACCCCATGATACTTTTGTCTAAAACTAATTCCAATTTATTTCCGTATCTAATGTATAATCCTATTAAATTGCAACATGTGCTGGAAAACAAAGCGTTTCAGCTTTAACAACCCTTTTATATTATGCATCGGTCGTGTCTATGTCTTACCACATCCTCCTGTGTTTCTAGCCCTCAGACAGGCCATTAAATAAATTAAAAATGAGGGTAAAAATTGGCCAGCCAACCAACCACATTGATTTCAGGTTGCCTTTCCAATGTGAGAGCGCTGCTATCAAGTGATGTCCGGTGGTCAGGGAAACTTGACTTTCACCTTGCTTTGGGGTTAGGTTCAAGGCAAGGACAGGAAAGGCCACAAAAGCGAATAGGAAAACGCCCCTCGAACTCAGTCGGACATTTGACTATGCAAATCCTGCACCTGCACCTCCTGGCACTAGTTGGATGTTTCATTTTAAAAAGGATTGAGAGGACGTGGTGGAAAAGCCTGGTGATTCTAGTTGGGGTTACGCCCTAGGCTATCCATCAAGTTGGATGGCGGGGGTGGATGTGGGAGAAATTGGACTAAAAGCCAACGGATAGCCAAACCCCGAATGCATTAGCCATAACTCTCATTATGTGGCGTCCAATTTGAGCTTGGGTCATAGCTCCAAAACCCGTCGACCCATTCAATCACGCCATCGCGCCCCTTCTGTAATTTCCACCTCCCTTGGTGCGCGCTGATGCTGCTGCTTTTCCCAACAAATTGCAAATACGTAGTTGGGTTTTCAATGTGAAAAATGCGCAAAAAGCCAGTAATCAACCACATTTTGGGCATTGAGTTAGAGATGTGAGAGAGAGAAGAGAGAGGAATGAAAAGATCTCTCAGAGTGCAGCTATTAAACGAGACTCTCTCGTTCGCTACTGAGCTTGCACTAAAAGAGAGAAAGCGAGAAAAAGCGAGAGCAAGAGAAAAGGCAAGAACGTAAGGGGAAAATAATCAAATTAGGCCGTTCTTTAGATTCTCCTTTGTAAAGGAATTAAAATGATTTCCCATTATACATCACACCCTTAGATGCATCACTGTACCATCTTCTATTGCAATTTGATTTCCCTTAACCCCTTACCAGCTTGGGTTGGGTTTCACTGTGATGGTGTAACAAATTATATGGACTGCAGCGAAATGGATAAGTGAACTGGGACTTGAACTGAAACTCGGGGAACAGGGAACTGGAAACTGGTAACTGGGAGCTGGAAAGGAAACCAACAGTACTGGCCGCTTACGCTGTTGCATTCGGTGATGAATGCGAATCCCGGGCACCTGGCCTGCTCTGGCCTGGCCTGGCCTGGTCTGGTCTGGTCTGGTCCTCTGGCCCTCCTCAACTTTTTCGCATCCAACTGTGCAAGTTCAACGCCAACTTGTGCTGTGTGACTCCCAGTCCGGGCATCAGATTGGAGTCGGATTAATTTGCCACTGATAGCGCTCGGGCTTCCATTCCACCTTCCTTCCTTTTTTTTTCGGTGGCAAAACTTTTTCGCAGCTGTGCAAATTTGTGCAGCATCGTCATAGAAAAGTTAAAATGAAATAAAGTGGCGGGACTGGCCTGGGCTATGGAATGGAGTGGATTCGAGTGCAGGGTCGTGTCCTGTGTGTCCTGTATTCTGTCGTGTGCCGCCGCCGCCGGTCTAATCAAGTTCTGCACAAAATTTTTAGCACAAAAAAGCAAAAGCTGTATTTTTGCTTTTCTGATTTTCCCTCTCAGAACTTCGCTTTGTGTGCAGCGAACAAAGTGGGTTAACAACATTTAATATTGTTAAAATTGCTGCAACTCCGGTGCCCGAGTTAATTGCGTTTTCTATTCGCCCTTTTGTAATTAAAGCCTCAAGCCATTTATTAGTCAAATCTGTGCTCAGCAATAAAGCCTGATGAATTTTGCTAAGAGAACAAAGGGATTTAACGTACGAACGTACGTATGTGTGTGGAATATGTTGATAGTTTTGCTATATTTCAGGGCACCTTGAGTACGCATTAAGAGATAATTGTATTCTGTGTGATATTTCGGGAAATGCTAAAGATTTCTGGATAATTAGATCAAGTAATGATTTCAATAGAGGCTTAATTTAAGGCATTCAAATGGTTCTATTAAGCTTTTCTTGAATCAGACTTTATTTTGTTGATTAAAATTGCTATTCGTTTGGCTTTACATTGAACGTTTTCAATGGCTTAATCCTTGCATCAAATTTAAGTCCTCGTATTTCCAGATTAATACAAAAAAATGGAACAGAATTTCATTTGTCCCTTTTTTGGGGGCAGTTTATAAGTGTCTGTGTGAGCATTATATTTGATTGGTTAAAGTTGGCTAAAGTTCCAGCTTAGCATACAAATAAATAACCAGCCAGCAGAAGAACGCACACACGCGGCGAGTTGCAGACAAGACATCTCTCTTAGTCCTGCGAGTCCCTGCTTATCCTTCTTCGTCCCTTCTTCGTATTCTTATTCCACTGCCGCTTCACACAACATCATTTATATTCAACTTGTTTTTCAGGCGTCTGCAGAACTTTGTGGAAAAATCGAAGGATAGGGGGGCCTGTACACTGAAAATAAATAAATAAATAAAACGAAACTAAATTGTAAAAGTATTTAGGTAAACAAAAAAATAGAGTCTAAAAAACAAAAAAGTCTACTAAAGGTGTCCGAAAATTTCTATACATTATATACTTTATCGATATTTTATGCTTAAATGGATATTATAAGGCCGCGGATATATGCTTAAATCGATACTATAGTGGTGCGATATATGCTCGGATAAATCGATTTTCTATTTTTTCTATCGCATTCATTTTTCACAAGCCAAAACTTAGTTGGAAATGAATATAAATATATTATAATATATGTTTTTTTAAGATCTTTTAAATTTAATTGTCAAAACGATAAACATTTTAGAGACATTTCTTCGATAACTTTTATTAATATCGATATTTTATACATTAAATTTAATAAATTTCGATATTTCAAGAACCTTTCGGAGAACCTGTTATTAATTAAAGTCAATAAGAATATAACTACAAATTATAAAAAGAGAATAAGGGGCTTATGCGTATCCTAGAGCTTACCCTAATTTCCTTTCTGTGTATATGTGTGGCAGCCATTTTTACGTGTTTTTACAGCATTATGTGGTGGGTTTTCCGCCCATGGCGAGTGGGGATGATGGCGGTGTCATTGGGCTATGGCTGTGCCACAGGGATGAGTATGTGGTCGGGTGGAGCCGTAGCCGGAGCCAGAGCTGGAGCTGTCCCGTCTGGATTGCACGCTTCAGTTGAACGAACGCACAAGCAAATGTTGTTGCTCAATCGAAAGTATCAAATTGCCCACAATAACACTTAAATCCAGAGCGTCTATAAGTCGAAGTCAACAGCTGGTGGACCAGAGGGAAGTGGAAGTCGGGGGTTTCTGCTGTGGCGTTCAGGGAAATGAGTATACCAAATAAAAATGTTGAGCTCAACGAGAAACTGTCAAGTTGGCCTTCAGCTTGTCGGCTAATCGAAGGAAAATATTTGAAATAAACTTCAAGATTTTATGATGACTAGCCACTAGTGTGGACAGTTATACCAGAGAAAACAAGGCAAAACTATATATGATTACAACATTTATTTGAGACGTTTGCTGGAGGATAGAAAAAACTGCCAAATGCCCATAAAATAAATTAAAAATGTAAATGCCGAGGGCTTAAACAAAAGGTCGAAATAAGTCAGTTAATTCGAAAGACTTTTTCAATTTTAATTTAACCCCTCGGACCGAACGCTCAGGACATCTCAATCGCGTCAACTTTTCTGCCTGCAATAAGTGTCATAAACTTTCCAATGTCATATTTTATTCTTAACTTTTTTCCGCCCCCCCTTGACGCCTCTCTTGTCTTGCCAAATCTTGGCCAGTATCGGAGCCAACTTATTCAATCGCAAAATGAAGAAAAGGTTGGCACAGAGTGAGTTGGGTCCAAAAGTCTCGCGCCAGAAGGCAATGGCAAGAACTTTTTGCTGGTTGCTCAAAAATTCGAGGAATTCGCTGGGAGATGGGAGCAACTGGGAACTGGCAACTGGGAACTGGAAACTGGGAACAAGGAAAAAAAATGTGTAAAAAATACAGCAGCAGCTAGCAACTGTTGGGCAATCGTGTCAGATATTAAAACATGAAATACATATTAAACGAGCACTGGGACTAAGCGCAGGAATACCGATTGAAATAGCCGCCAGCGTAGACAGCCAAGAAAGGGAGCAGTGGCGGTATGATGTCCTGTAAACATGAGCACAATAAGTTGGAAAATATATACAATACTCTCCTCACTCTCTATGCTATTTGCTAGTGCAACTGGCTTCCTGTTTTACCCCCCTCTTCTTGTATTTTCTTTGCCATAAAGCAGGACGAAATGAGTAAAACAAAAAGCTCTGGCTAAAGGCAAGAGATAAGCGACCGGGATAGAAGTTTTTCCTCATCTAATAGCCAAGCGCAGACACAGGAAAAACCTCATAGTGCCAGCTGGTGGCAGAAAAACAATAACAAAGGAATAAATAACTTCTGCGATTTTCCAAAGTTGCAGAGAGAGAGAGAAGCATCCAGCATCCAGTCAGAAATGAGGAATCGAATAGCAATTTGTTTACAGAATACCAACTGCATGAATATTAGATTTGTTTTAATAAACAAAAGGACTTTATTTACATTTCGCTTGCCGAACGAGTTGAGTTAAAATAACAAAACTATTTTCAACCCTCAACTTAAAGTTCTTAAAGACTTTAGAATGTCCTTATAAAAAAAATATGACCACTAATGACCTCTGCTAATGCCAAATGTTCGACTTCTGATTACGAATGATGCCGCGCATTTGTGAAATGGGATCTCTGCCCTAACGAGCCAGAGGTTGCCTCTCTGTCCAGGGTCAACATTAATATTTGAGCAACGTACACTGCATCCTCTCGACTCTTTCCAATTTTTTTCCTCTCTCTGTGTGTGTTTATCTGTTCGACTCGTCCTGCTCCTGCTTCCTGCTGCTGCTGTTGTTGATTATTCAAGGATCAGAGCCGCACAAACAAAGCACATGGCAGCAGTCAGCGGAGGCAACTTCTGCACTCAGCGTATAAATTTCGCCGGCTGCAAACGAACTCTGGCAAAATCAGCAAAAATTTTCTAGTGTAAAAACACAGTAACTGAGGGGGATTCAGGGGGTACGAAGGGATGAGGGTTAGGGCGTGGCACAAAATATGCGGCGTACGTGTTAAGTGGCAAACGTTTTTCAACCCAAATCCCGAAAAACTGAAGCCAACTCAAGCCGGGGCCCAAGTCCGTCGTCCTCGTCGTCAGTCAAGTCAAGTCACGAGGTTTTTGCCACGCATTTGTAAACTTTATAAATCAGTTCGTGTCGAAGCTAAAGTTGGGTTTTAGGGCTGACTTTACTCTAGCATATATATATATATATATATTTTTTTTTTGCAACGCCAACGATGCGTTGCGAAAATATTTCACGTTATTTTTGTAAATTGCATACTTTGCGGCGCTCTCCACGTTGATTTGACAGACGGGATCCGTCGTCTAGCCCTTTCTCAGCTCTCTCGGTGAGGTTTTTTCCTTGCCCCTGAGTGAGGTTTTCCATTTGTTATATTACTGGAATATATAGTAGCTCATGTGTTGAGGAACTTGTTGAAGGAAAAGTCGTATCTGGTTGCAAGCTAAGCCAGTGAGTGCTAAAGCTTTTTCTAAGTAACTATCTGAAGTGTATTTGGATTTTCAAATTACTATTTCTAGGTTTTTTAACTATCTAAATACAATTTATATTTTATTTTTAATATTTTTAATATTTATAAACCGTTGCTAATTAAATTTTTCCTTCCTTTTATCTCTTTGCAGGTGTGTACCCTTAAAAATCCTTGACATAACTTGTACTGAGTAAGATATTATTTAATGCTGGTGTATGTTGACATATTTGTAAATTCCCGTTTTTTTTCTGTGGGCTAATGAAAAATTCTATGGCTACAATTAATGGCCATTACGTGAGGGTTAATCGGTAGACAAAGGCAAGCTGGATGGGGGGGGGGGGGGGGGGGGG
>VNJR01002388.1:0-80012 GCA_008042585.1 Drosophila punjabiensis | reverse complement strand
GGGGGGGGGGGGGGGGGGCGTATTCTGCCTTAATAAGCAATTTTTAAAATGCAATTACTCCCAGCATTGTACACACTCGAGTGAAGCGATTGTGAAATGAATTTTTATTGAAAATGCACATGCAAACTCATTACGTATACGAGGCGTTGGACAAACAAGCGCCAAGCACTCACACACACTCACTCAGTTGACCGCACACGCACACCACAATGCGCCAATCAATGCTCGGTATACATACACATGTACATATATACAGATGTATGTATGTAAGGACATATACGAGTTTAATAACTTTGCCGCTACTGAGGCTGGTGGTCCGGTCCCTAAGTCGACAACTTGGTCATTAGGGGCTTTGGCCGAAATGTTAATCACATTACCGCAAACGTTATAATGTTTGGAGGATGCGGTTCTTCATCGCCACCCCCACCGCCTGCCACTCAAGTAACAATAACAATTATTTTGACCAAGCACACACACATACGCACAGAGAGAGCGATTCAGAAACGTCTTTTTTGCACTGAGGAAAAAATTAGCATATCAATATTTGGGTTTCTCTTTGTCGATAACATTAGGAAATTATGAATGCACTTATATATCGCTACTAGCTTAGAATTTTCATGTATGTATAAATAAATATATGCCAGAACTTGAATTTGTGGAAATTTAAGGGTTACATTTCAACATATGTATATCGAAATTATCGAACTTTTTTGTCAATTTATCGATTTTTAATTCAATTTAATCAAAGGCACTAATAATTTAGACAAACGCTCTGCTTTCTCCCATAAATGTACGTTTGACCGAAACTAAAGTTTTGAAATTGAAAATTTTATAAATATTTTAATCGATATATTTATACAATTTTTCGATATTTTCGATTTCAATAAATTTAATTTACTTTCAAAAATAAATGCTTACAATTTGGGGTAGGGTTAAGTATATCTTACTATATCTTAAACAAATTGTATAGTTAGTTTTTCAGAAAATCTTAACTATCGATAACATTAACCGACCTCTAGTTAAGTGGGTATTTAATCCTTGTCTAAGTCCTCTTTTCCCAGTGTATGTCATGTGTGTGAGCCTAGGCTCATTGAAATAGTGGACCGCAATTCGGGCGCCTGACTCGTCGAGACCAGCTAACTAGTTGAAAATGCAAACGCAAAACCAGTATGGACGAACATAGACGGACCGCCGACGGCTAGTCTCTCTCTTTCTCTCCTTCTCCTCACGTATATACATATTAGAACCCTGCCTCCGCCTGTGGCGCCGGCACCTTCCCCCTTTGTTGCCTCCACCACCACCACCACCATCACCATTGAGGCAACAACATAATCAATGTCTCGGCTCCTGGACCTCCACACACCAACCACTGTCCATTCCGGCGGAGATTTACCCCAAGAGCGGTGGTGAACGGAGCAGCGCTTAGTTCGATCACAAACACACACGGGGGGCAGGGCACGGGGACGGCTGATGGGGCTTACGGACCATAATTGTTGGCAAAGTTACCATTTCCTGTACCTCCGGCTACACTGAGAGAAACCTTCAGTCAGGCAGAAACTTTGATTAGTTCAATCAATCGAGGAACTCGACTGGAAGTAATGCGCCAGAAACAAGCATCTCAAATTAGCCAACCGAGAATGTGATATGAAATGTAAGGCAGCTGATGGATTTTGGCTCAGGTATTGGTTTGCTTATCAGAAGACTCAAAGATAAGTTGTCTCCTTTTTAGAATTTATTGAACTTGGAGGACCTTCTTGAATATAATCTATAATAGTTTAAATGAAATAATTAGAAATATCAGGGAAGTAGCTTTCTATAAATAAGTTTCTTAAGTTCAAAAATTTAATTTGGTAATTCTTTTTGAGTGAAAAACATGGGTCAAAAATTAGTGAAAAATAATATAAAATTATATCATAATATTTGAATACAATTAACATAAAAATATATATATTTTCCAATTCAATTACTCGAACAAAAAAAGTAAAAACTCTATTAGGTATTATTTAAATTATACATAAATGTTTAATAAAATTTAATTTGTAGTTTACTCTTTAAAAGTAAAGTCACAATATTTTTAATATTGAAACAAGAAAACTTCCTTAAACATTTAAAAGAGAAAGTAAGTCTAATTAAAATATAAAGCTTTCCTGCTAAACCTAGCCTTAAGGACTTTTCTTTTTACGTGCAAAAAAAAAGCCTTCTTTACTATCAGATGCTTATGTTAACAGTATATTTAAGTTATCCTTATGAATCTCGAATAATTTGTTGATTCCTTTCCTTTTGCCACAACCCATTGTGTATCCACGTGCGGGGAGGCTGCTGCGAGTGTGTGTCATCAAATCGATCGATACGAATCACAAAACCCAACGCCGACTGGGGATGGACCTGTGGTGCCGATGGTGGTGCTGCTGATGGTGGTTCCGATGACGATGGTGGTGAGTTTTAGTATACGGATACAGCTACGGATACGGGTGCGGGTACGGGTACAAGTTCGGGCTCGGTGGCTTATCCCCCAGATCCCTTAACTTCCTGCTCCTGCCCGCTCTGTGGGCTCTCTTTTGTGCAGGATTTGCTTCCACTTCAATCATAACTGTGTTCAATTGTTGTTTTTATTACCACATTTTCCTTCACCTTTCCCGGAGAGAAACAAAGGCTGCGGGAGCGGTGGCAAATTGGTTGGCTCTACTTCCTCCTCCTGCTCCTGTCGTTATCCTTTGGCGTGTATTTTTTTTTCTTCCTTCTTTGTTTTCTTTTTTCCTTCCTTTTTTTATATTTTTTTTTCTGTGTTTGTGCTCCTTTTATGGTTTCAGCCCGAGCAAGCTTTACATGGTGCTTATCTTGCGGCCTGTGTCTGCTCCTTGCCCTGCTCCCCCCCAAGGTTTTCCCAGCCCCTCGTCCTCGTTTCATGATTTTCCGCATGAGCAGTGGCCACGTGTGTATGTGTGGGCGAGGGTGTATCTCAGGCCAGAGTTTGCAGCAATTGCGCATAATATAAATTAATAATGCAACAATTGCATTTTGTTATGCTTCCATCTCCACATTGTTGTGCCACTGCTGATTTCATTAAATATTTTTGTTGCCCTCCACTCGTCCTTATCGGTTCTCAAACGGAGAGAGTGAGAGAGAGAGGGCGAGCTGCCGGAGAGAGAGAGAAAGAGTACAGTGAAATCAAAAGAGTTGTCAATTTTAAGTATGATCTCTAAGAGGGCAATAATATATAGAAATATATATTCGTTTCCTTAAAAATGTTGAATACTTAAACATACAAATATAATACATAAAATAAAATTTCTTTTATTTTTTTATTTTGTAAGGAAGTATTCTTAGAAAATTTTTAAATAAATAAATAATTTAAATTAAAATTCGAATATTTTCTGTTTTAAAACCTTGTGCTCTCGAATATCCTTTGTGGACAATAGAGCTGTAAATAAATTGATTTTTAGTAAATCTATTTTTTTCGAACAAATTTGAAAAAAAAAAATCCATATAAAACGATTAAAATCTGAAATACTTTCCATACAAAATTTTGTGTTTTTGAGGATATATCATATTTATTAAAGATTTTATTGTTATTTTTACATTATTATTATTGTTCTTTACATTTTATCAGTGGAATAAAGTAATAGCTTTTTTGGTTTCTTCATTTTTTACATGGCTTCGGATATATAACATTTAATATAAATAATTTTTTCAATTTATTTTTTTTTCTAATTATGCAATACTTTTATATAAATTTGAACATATTTATAAGATTTATTTAAATTTAATAATTATAGCCTAAAAAGATTTGTATTTATCTTTTCCATGTAGCTTTCGATTAAATCGATTCTGAAAATTAAAATCGATGTATCGCGTAATTGGAAAAAATCGATAAATCGGAACTGGAAACAGTTCTAGGGGGCACCTCTGCTTTACATTTATTTTTTTACATTCTGAAGTCTTGCTTTCTGCAGTGTAGGAGTTTTTTCTTTTATTTGCTGCCATCCCTCTCGGTTTTACGAGACTGCCGTAGACATGGGCATAACCATTAAGTGTGATCTGCAGGACCTTCCTGACCCCACACCCCGATTGCATCTGGCAAACTGACTGACTGGACCCGGACCCTCCCAGTTACTGGCTCCTTTACGACCCTCCGTTGAGGTCGGGATGAGTTTTCCTTTTCTTTGCTGTCTCTCTGCAGCTATTGTTTGTTCTATCAAGTGTCGAACACGATACGTGTTGGGCTTTTTAATGGCAACTGGCGACGGGCAACAGTGAGTGGTGTGTGTGGGTGAGGGTGTGGCACACGAGATTTGTAGTTAAACATAACTAATTACTGGCGTGGAGAGATTACAGTTGTCCGCGTCTTGTAAACTGAAGCAGCTGAAAGTAATGATTGCATGCGCACTTCAAAGAGTCCGTAAAGCTTAGCACAGGCTTTGGAAGTCAGTTTTTATGTGAGTCATAAAGAAAACTGTGTCTTAAACTGAGACATATAAGAGGAAAGTTAAGAAAGAGACTAAAAAATTTAATACAGTTTGTGTAAACGTGATTTCCCGCCTGATTTTCGTCCTGATTCTCTCATTTTCTCTATAGTTACATTTTCTATTCCCCCGACTTATTAGGTTCCGAGGGCCAACTTAAGTGAATTTGCAACTCTCCCTGCTCTCCCGCTTTAATTAGGACCAATTTAGCTAAGGGCGGAATATTATTGAGTTCAGCCTATCAAAATGCCATTGACTAAGCAGAAACTACAAAGCCCAGAGAGAGAGAGGAGCTCATTATCAGAAAATATCAATATTAATTAGTGTGTATTACGTGACAAGTTCTAGCCAGTCCGAGTCCAGTCCAGTCCAGCCCCAGTTTCAGTCTCAGGCTCTCTCAACCTACTTTCCCTGATGATAGTTGAGGGAAATCTTGAGGAAAGCTGGTTATAATTGTTTTCCAAACGGGAAAAGGAAGCAGGCCGGAGAAGGGATCGGAAAATCAACTAACCCGTCCTGGATGGATTAACAAAGCGATTGGCAACGACATTAACATTTTCATCAGGCCTCCGGCCAGTCGCCTCCCACGCCTCCTTTCTTCTTCTCATCCCCAACGAGTTGTTGACGTCGTAATCCATCATCGATGCCATTTGGGGAGGAGCGATGGCAAAGGAGCTTTGAATTTTTATGATTATTATGTAGCTGCGAGTTCCGAGGGGCAGCGATAGACGTCGCTCTATCAGCGTTTCAGCTGAGCTAACCATTTATCGCAACTCATGGAGCACGTTTCTCATTAGTCCAGCTTCCCTCATCAGTGTCCATTGTGCTGACCTCCTCCTTGCGGAACAGTGGGGATTATTGGCTGAAAGGGTTGATGAGAGAGAAAGTCGATTAATACATTTAAATGATATTTCTCTTCTGATATTCTCTTTATGTATATGAAATCTCTCCATACTTTCGCTTATACTTATGCAGAGGTTATATTTAAGGTCATAAAATACAGAAATATTTGCCTTACTTTAAATTTTCTAATATTTTTGGTTCATTGATTACCGTATTTCATTGTGGTTGCTTTCCATTCCGGTGGGTAGTGGTGGTAGTGATGCCAAAGTGCCGATAATCATGACTGACTTCTACAAAGACTCGCCCTCTCATCCTGGCTGCCTTTCGTCCTGCAAAGCTGGGAACACGTTTAATCTGCTGGCCACAGATTTCTATCACTGTCACGACTGTTTGCGTCGCCGGCTTTGCAGGAGCTCTTGTCACAGCCGCCCCGCTGCCCGCCACCATGGCTGCCATTGTCAGCGAACATCGATACCGCCGGCTGTGGTGCGGCTTGGTCCTCCTCGTACCCGGAAAAATGTAGCTGGAGATGGAGCGGTTTTTATTCCGGACTTTCAGCCTTGTGTCGGCGGCTCCTTTGGGTTAACATCAGTGAGAGCGCGAGGATTCGCCTCTTTTTTTTTTAATGATACACAATTAGTGCGATGATAAATGGTCTGTCAAATGCAGCATCATCAGCAAGGAGCCAACCAGAAGCCAGTCAACCACCCGACATTTCATACACTGCCCTTTAAGTCCTGTTTTTAAGTTCTTTAAATTGAACTGATTGGGATTTTGAAGTTTATGTATTAAAAAAGCTGAAGAAAGTAGTTTCTCTTCTGATTACTATGTACTAAGAACACTATTAAAGCCTTAAAATTTCTATAGAAACATATCCTTGGACTCCTTTTTAAGTTATTTGATAAAACTTTTTCTCTCGAGTGTAATTTTCTCCTTGCTACTTAATAACCCAGCTGAAGTTGATCCGCGCCCTTGTTGTAGTTTTCTCTATTGATAAAATCAGCTTTTTGCAGCGCCAAGTGAAACATCTCCGACAGATAGAAAGGATAACAAAAAAAGGAGAAGGAAAAGAAAAATATATACATAAAAGTATAAGAAAAAAGAAAGGAAAAAAATAAATAATATAAGGGAAGGGAATACAAACTAATGATGGCAGCACCCATATATTGGATATTAATTGTTACAAATAACAAGATGCGCCGGGTGCAGTCTCTCTCCATGGAGCCACCCATGGAGCCGGGGACGCGCCTTGAGCGCAGGAAGCGACAGAATCAATTAAAATGACTGAAATAAATTGTAGACACAAAGTACTAGCTAAGGCTAAGCACTAAAAGGAGACTGACTGACTGCCGAGCGGATATCGGGGAACTAATTCTGATTAGTGTCGGTGGCAGTCTCAACACACATATATGTATATACACAGCAATTATATGGGGGATGGAAAGCAGGGAGTTGGTAAAGCACATACATTTATCTTTAAATGCAACAAATAACTAAGTCACAAGTACATATTACAGCCCTGAATTAATTGACATCTATGACATCAGCTTCTCTTCGATGAGTCAGAAACATGTTACTTATACTTTGGGGGAAGTATATAAATACTAGAGTTAGTATATAAGGTTAAATTCAAGTATTTTTATAATTTCGCTCTGAAGAATAATGATAAGAATCTTAAAAGAGCTGTACTGCCGCTCTCTCTCTCTCTCTCTCTCTCTCTCTCTCTCTCTCTATCTCTCTTGTAGTGCGTGAGAAAAAGTACAATGCTCTCTTACAGTGCAGCTAGAACTCAGCTCGTTGTTCTCTCTCTATCGTTCGCTCTCTATCGTTCGCTCTCTTTCCCGTTCGCTCTCTCTCGTTCGCTACTACTCCTAACCTTTATGGTGTTGCGTTTGATTTGCTTGCACATGGCAGGCAAAGCGTAGAAGAAAGCAAACTGCTCTTGCTCTTAAAACGAGACCGCAAAAAGAAAGTTTCAAATTTAGCTGTTTTCTGAAAACCTCTTTCTTTCTTTTCTTACGATAAGTCTATTTCTTTGCCCTCTTGATGAAAACTTTTTAATTTGTCCCTTTTATTTATAAAATTAATAACAAAATTGTAATATTCCAATAATCTCAAAGCAAGTATCCATCCCATAAAGTGCTCTAACATTTCATGACTTCTTTGACTTCCTGCACTGCAATTAAACGAGATGCTTTATCCTCAAAGTACTTAATCTTTACCCCAACTTACGGCCTTTGCACATCGCCCTGAAATGCAAATTTGATGGCCTTCATAACGAGAAATTATCGTTAGCAAATCAGGTTGCCTTAACGGATCGAATGACAGCGTGGCAAGTGGAGTGTTTGCCTTGTGATTCGATTCGTCGACATCAAAGTCAGAGGCCCTAAATTGATTTGCATGGACCGTGACTGCTACTAGTATATCGGGGGAACCAATAACCGTTTCTTGTTTGCATCCGTGTAGCGTGCCACTAAGCGCATCCGCATTGTTATCGAGTTGCAAATTGGCGGGGGAGGTGATTTTCCAGTGAGGTGCATATAGAAGCAGATATTGGAGGCTGCCAATAACCGCCACCCCTTTGGGGCTCGTGTTGCATTGTTGTTTCGATTGTTGAATGGAATATGAATCGCAGTGAGTTTTCGCTGCAAGCAACTCTATAATTTGAGATGTTTCTTTCTTGTTTTCGATTGCCACTCAACAAACACATTAATTTCATCAATTTCGTGCAAACCACACACGCATAAACCTCTCCAGCTGCAGTCACCTTGCCACTCGAGCACGGTTAGTTAACTTTTACCGCCTCGCCACTGAGGAGGTATATAAAAAAAGCGAGCACTACGAAGGATGGCAAGGAAACGGCAACAACGAATGCTCCAAAGTTTTTCCTTTTTCCGTGGAAACTCCTCGCCCTTTCCTTTTTGCTTTTACTCCTGCTGCCTGCCAAGACGCGAAAACTCACTCAAAATAAATGCGCAATTAATTTTCATGCTGAAACTCCACACAGAATCCTGTTGGTCCAAAGGTTGAGCTGCTGCTGCGAACGGCGCGAGAAGTTTGGGGTGAAGTGAAATTGTTGTTTCCTACTACAACTTTTGCCATTGAAGGGCAAAAAATAATAATAACAAGCTGCTTGGGTTTGGCCAAAAGTCCACAGAACTTTGCTTAGAATGAAGGCAGCAACAGCAAAAAAAAAAATAAAATAAGGAAGAAAACCAAGACCAAGTAATGAAAGCCAGCCAAGTAAACAGCTGCCGGAACAGCAAAAAAGAAATATTCTTTTCAATAAAAGTAAGCGTGTCAGATATTTATACGTATTTTTATATCTTTGCACAGAGATTGTTATAATTTTATTCAAGAGCCTTAAGCTCAGATGTGTATATAAATATATTGATATAAAGTTAAGGAAATCTAATCCTGAAAATTTTATGGGAAATATACTTATTAGTTCTTAACTTTTCTTTAAAAATATAGTCCACCAAAGATAATTTAATTCTAATCTAAAAATTATAAAGTAATGACTTATAACTCTTGCAAAATTAACCCTTATTTTCTTGCTGTGTTTGTTTGTACTTCCTAATTTATATATTACCCACAGCTTTGTTGAGTGAATATAAAACTGGAAATCAAAATATTCGGTGGCCACAAATGAGCAAAGTTTTCTTGCCCAGCTTCCACGTAATTTTTTTTCTGGGTTTGTCTGCCCTTATTTTGTGTTTTTATTTTTTTTTTTGTATAATTTTTGTTGTGTTTATTTTGTTTGCGCAACTTCAGCGCAAAGCTGCAGAATTTATTGCTTTTGAAATGCGGTTGCGCATAAATGTGCAGCGACCAAAGAGCGCCAACAATAGGAGAATCTGTAACAACTGCGGTCCGGAATGGAGTCTCCGCCGTAAATGAAATGAAGAAATGAAATGAAATATCCTCACATAATTGCAAATGCGTGAGATACTTGCCAAATGGCGAAATTATGAAAATGAAATGGAAAAACCTTTGCTAGCCGCCCTCTCTCTGTGTCTCTCTGTGGAGAGCAGCCAAAAAAACCTCTTGGGTGTCGGTTTTCCTTCTATTATTTGTATACTCTAGCAAAAGTATTATAATTTCATTCAAAAGTTTGTAACGAGGTGGGAATAATGAAAAGTTGCTTTAATTTTCTTGAAATTAATTACGTAAGAGAATATAAGAATGGTAGAAAACGTATTTCTTAAGATTTTAAACTTTTTTTAAGATTTGAGTGTATTTTCAGTTTCGACCTCACAGACTAGGCATTCCTTGTGGCTGTCCTTTTTTTTAAATATTCCACTCATGTTCTTGGTCTTTAGAGGCATTTTGACGCCTCATCTTTGGGGTTGGCTAACTATTACTTTGATGACTTGCCAGAGCTTGGGGTTCCTTTTTTTTGTGGAAATTCAAAAGAAACCCCTACATCTCTCTATGAATATATAATAATCAAAATAATGACCAGGACTTTTGTAAAAGCATTTAATATTTAAAGACCACACTAAACAATTATTGTAACTGAAATAGTAAATAAAACATAATCGGGGTTCAGTCAGTCAAAGAGCTTATGTAGGGAAATGCACCAAGCATATAATCCCTCTCATTTCAGTTTACAAAACTATTTTCCGGCCAAAACCAATCAATATTCGAATCCTCAATGACCCAAGCCGAAGCGCAGGGCTTTAATTCAACATCAAACATGCATTGTTTGATGGTAGGCCCAGCATAAAGTGTATGAATATTTCATCCTTTAACATACCGCCCCTGAATGCAGCCCACATAATTGAGTGCTCTTTTATTTAACATGCAAAATTAATGGCCGGGCTCTGCATGAATGCAATAAAACTATTAATCAATAAGTGCTCAAATGCACACTCTCACACACAGTCTGAAGTAGGGATAAAAAGCTGGGCCAGCTGAAGGATATGCAAGGCAACTTTTGCCCACTTTATAAATTTAATGGAGTTTGCCAAAGCAGAGCAGCAATTATATTTGTTAAACTTTTTTGTTTCAACCAACAGCAGCAGCAGGAGCAGCAGTATAGTAGAGCAATATATGCAGGAGTTTTTTTTCTGTTGAAAATGTACCCTGGAGTATGAGGTAATTTAGCCAGAAATTTTCCTTTTTTTTTTATTAAAAAATATCACAATTAAATAGATATTCCTTTAAAACTTGGAGCTAAAATATAAATATAAAAGAAAGAGAAATGAACAAGAAATAAGGGTTTATAAATTTGAAAAACTATTTTAAAAAGATTAGAAAATTGATATTTGTTTTAGAAAATTAAGGTTTTGTCTTAAGAATATGTATCTTGTAGGCAAACTAATTTCCAATTTTTATTCACTAAGAAAAAGTTTTTACTTTTTAATATGTATGTTAATGTGGTTGTTTTATTGAGTATCCCAAAAAACCTATATTTTCAGATGTCCTAAAGGACAGTATTCCCTCAAAATGTATAATAAATTCTCAGTTGAATTTCTATTAATGGGTCAAAGCACTTCGACCCCTTAATTTCTAATGGTTTTTCATAAAATTCCTTTTTTTAGGACGCCTGTAACTAGCTTTAGTTGGCCAAAGATTCTAGAGAAAGTCCGCAGCTGGAAGCGGCTCTAAAAAAAAATAGGAATATATATATACTTTTTATATATATAGTTGGCAGGGGGTGAAAGCACAATAGCGCAAAGTTTCAAGTGGACTCGCATGTTGTGCCACGGGGGTGGGTGCGAGGTACGAGGGGCACTGTAAGGGATCGGGCGGTGGTAGTTGGTCGTTGGCATCTGTGCAGCGTTGTGGCACATATTCCACTTTTGTCTTTTATTGCGTGTTGTTGGGCTCTGCTCTGCTCCGCTCTGCTCTGCTCTCTGCTAGCTTCGGAATCGGCTTGGCTCCCCGGCTAGCTACTAACAGCTTGTATTTCATTGTTTTAAAACAATGTTTCCCCATTTGGCTGCGCTTCTGACTTTGATTTGCCATCCCGCTCGCACGCCCTTGTTTTGTACAACGAACATTTTGCTGTTTTTTTTTTCCCCAACATGATGCCCACTGTGCTACTTTTACTTTAAGGTCTTAAAGCTTAGGCAGATATGGTTTGAAATTAATTAGAATAAAAAGCTTTTGCTTAGCGAGTGACCACTGATCGCTGCTCGCTGAATATGACGAGTTTTGGACTCATTAGAATCAACATCCTCGATAGTATAGTGGTTAGTATCCCCGCCTGTCACGCGGGAGACCGGGGTTCAATTCCCCGTCGGGGAGATGGATGATTTTTTTCTTTTTTTATATTTTGTTTGTTTTTGTTCATTTTTAAATTTATTTATCGTGTAAAATTATAGTTATTCTATTTATATTAGATTGTTAAGACAAATGTTTCTAAAGAATCAAAAAACTACAAGTTTGTTTAGGAAAATTAAATATTTTCTATAAATATAATAATAAATTCAAATTGGTTTGGATTTCTTTATACTTTTTCAGCGTTTTTAAATATTTTTAGGCAACAGAAGTTTTTTCGTTAATTAATAAGTATATATGTAAAGGAAAGGAATTAAATTTAAAATTTATTCATTTAGTTAAATATTAATATAATCTAAATTATAAAATTAAACAGTTGTATAAGGAAAAAAACAAAAATGTTTAAATCCCCAAACTTTTAAATTTAAAAGCCACATTAAAAACGGACACTTTTTGGTGATTGATGGACTCATTTCTGTTCTTAACATTGTATTGTGTTTGTCGTGAACAACAAAAATGATAAATTTACTTTGAGGTAAAATAAAACGTTTTCCTGAAAGGAGCAAGCTACCGACCAAGCAACCAAGCAGCTCTTTACGCCTCCACCGAGAGCAGTCAGCAAACAAATTAAGGTGAAACTAATAAATTTTCAACACTTAACAAAATGCAAACACCAAGCGTAACCCCAAACTTCAGTTGCTTTTGGTTTGTTGTTTCTCTTGCTGTTGTTGTTGCTGGTCACGCCCCCGCCGCCCACTCTGCCATAAGAGAGAGAGAGAGGTCCTTGAAATTGTCTGGGGGGTTTTTGCTGTCCTTTTTTTTGGGGGGCGGCTCTTTCCTGTGTTGAGCACATGGCGAACCTTAACAAAGTTTCACTTGAAAATTAAGTTGCCTTCCTGGCTGCTATGCGAATTCAATAAATTTGCCCCAGGACATGTGGGTGTGAGTTGGGTGATTCTGTGTGTGTGTGTGCCTGGGTGTGTGTGTGTGTGTGTTTGGGACAGGCGAAACGAATGCGAGGATATGCAAAGAAAATAGCAGCAGCAATAACAGAACCAGAAACAGGAAGAGCCGTGCCAAGTGAAAAAAGTTTTTACGGCTCCTGTAATATGAAGACCACAGAACCGAACGCAAAGGCAACACATTCCGCAACAGTGGCGGCGCACAAAGGATATTTACCCAAAATAAGGGATGAGGTTTTTGTAATTAAGGAAACTTATTTAAGGATTTACATTAAGTATTTTTAGGAGAAGTGCTTAGAATAGAGCATATAGTTAAGTGAATATGGTTTATAGCATTTTATGATGTACTAGAATTTTAATATCAAGTTTTCCTAATTAAAACTGAACAAAATCTCCCTAATAATTCTAACAAATTTATATATTTTATTTTACAAACATAATAACCCTTTAGAAACGTGTTTCAGTGCGAAATTCAATCCCATTCAAGGATCACTCGCTCGGCACTGATTCATTCCTCTACCTCAAAAAAATAACTAACCGAAAGGATTCCGTTTGAAACTATAGTAGATATGAGACCGACTGCTGAAAAAGTGCGTTTCAAAAATATTTTTCCTTTGCAAAACAATGAAAGTTCTACCCTTTTTTTTTAATACATTTTCCGCCATTTTCAGCTGTGGTGAAAAGCAACCAACATACACTTTCATATACACGCAGTAACACCTGCGGCTGGAGTTGCCAAAATAAACGGAATAAAATTGGTACGGCAAAAGGGGAAAGGAATCTGGGTTACAAACTTGTTCGTATAGCATTCCCTTTCTGCTTTCTTTTTCGCTTATCGCACTAAAAGGGAATTTATGCCAGCGCGAATATTTCCATTGATTTTAGTTTTCTTTATTGCCATTTTGCCAACGTACTACCCCCCGTCGTATTTGCATCCTTAAAATGTTGTTTTGTCTTCTGTCGCAAGCAAATAAATTGCTAGCTAGCTATCTAGCTGAATAGAAATAAATAAAAAAAGGAAAAACCACCGAAGGAAAATTGGGGGAAAACTGGTGGAAAAAAAGCAGCTGCAACGGAAGCGTGATCTGAACTGCAGAAAAAGGCAATATGCACAAAAGGGGGGCGGAGCTCCATTCTGTTCCCAATTCCGCACACCATTCGATTATTCATTTTGGCTGACAGTCGCCGGGCAACCGGGCCAACTCAGTTACAGAATGCCATGTGTGCATGTGTATTACTCAAATCGAGCTTTAATGGCCATTCCAATTGAAAACTAATCAGTGAATTGACTGAATTCACTAAAATTGGGGGACGACCATGAAAATCACTTGTCCCTTAGTGTGTGCCATTAAAAATATACATATATGTTCGGACGAGCAGATGGAAAGTATTTAAAAAACGTTATCAAAGAGACTGCATATTCACTACTAAACTTTAATTAAACACGAATAAAGCGTAAAAATCGGTATTTAATTTGGAATCATTTTTAGAAGTTTACACTGAACACATTTAGTGTTATTTAATATGACGTAAATAAGACTCACTAAATTAAGAATTTTTTTCTGCTTAATTTTTATTGATTTTTAATTAATTTGAACCATTTTATCAAAGTCCGACACATTATAAACATACAAGAAATGCCTCTCTAGATTGCTAGCATTAAACGCACCAAAATGTTTTTGGAAATGCGCTTAAAATTCCCAAGTACGAATTCAGCGGCGCAAAAAGGTTAAGGGAGATGGTTAATAATATTAGTTTTGAAAACGTGTTCTGGCTAGAAACTGAATCAATTGTTTATAAAGCTTATTGCTTAGTATTAGTATCAATAAGTTACTATAAATAGTATACAAAAATATTATTTAAAAATTTAAAACTTCATAAACTAATAGTTACTAATTCCAAATTTATCCTTCTTATCATTGCAGGTTTGTCTACAAAATTACTTTCAAAATTACATGCCATAAAGTTCTGCGACTTACAACTACAAGATTTTGCCACATGTCTTAAGTATAAACTCAGTGCATGCTTTCCTCTTTAATATAACTTCACTCCATTAGCATCTCTTTAGACTTTCAGTTTTTCTTATTTTCAATTCATCACCAGTCTGCTTTGTTGCGTATCCAAGGTGAAAAATGCCAAGGAGAGAAAATATTGCCTTTGAGAAGGGGTCCCGACCCCCGACCACCGACCCCCGACCCCGAGTGACATGACAAGTGAAAAGCGCGGGAGTAGTCGTCGACTATATAGCGCTTTTCCAATTTTTCCCATGTTTCCCATGTTTTCCGCCTTCATTTTTGTGAAGCATTTTCTTCGCTCGCTCTTATCCCCGTTCTTATCATTGTCTTTGCACATTTTCTGAGCCCGTGGCGCTTTTATCTTTACTTTCAGTTTACTTTATATCTTTTGTACTCTTTATGTCTTTTGTACTTCTGCTACGTGAGGTGGTCGCTTCGCTTCGCATTCGACAGCGTAAAATTATAAAAGCACCAGCCTCCTTGGCCGATTTCAAAGCAAGCGTTTTTCCAGGAGCCCACGAACCCAGGAACCCAGGAACCCAGGACCCAGCCCATACCCATTCCTCTTCCACTTAAGACTTTCGGCTTCATCGGCTTTCCGTTTAAATAAATAAAACGCAGCAAAAGAAGTTTGCCTCCACAAAGTGCTGAACAGGCTGAAAACTCTTTGCAGAGTTGCCGTCAAAGGACCTCCAAGAGCTACAAGTAGTCGGAAGGAGCCATGGGAGGCAAACATCTATGTATAGAGATATCTCTGTGTGTTTGTGTGCCTTGAAGTATGCATGGTTGTAAAGATGACATTGACGATTTCAATGCTTGAAAGAGTCCGCAAAATAATAAATCCCAGAGTAAAGCCCACTTTAGTGGATTTATCACTATTTCTTCCAGTCTGCCTATAAATACAAGGAGCATGCATAGCTTAGAATACTCATTTAAAATCCTAGATAATCTTTTAAACTCTACTGTATATGCTGCAGCCATATAACTAATTTAAATATTTCAACCCCCTTTAAACTGGTGTACATTTTCCTTCACATAAACACCACGCTAGTTATTCGCTGACCTCAATTTGATTCGATTGAATCGATACAAATTGACAGATGGTCCCCTGACAGAGCTGCAAAGTTAAGTCCTGATCCGGTGTACTCGTTCCCCTTTTTCAGTTGCCAGAGATTCAGCAGGGTCCTTGGCCAGGGATGGCAAGTGTGTACTTACTCTCCGTACTAATTGCATTCTTTTAAAGCAACCTAAAAAAAATAAATTAAATACAAAAAACTTTCATCGAAAATTTCAGTTTATTATTTTCTAAATTAAACCACTTGGTTTCGGTCTAGAACTTATACATTAAAATAACATATTTTGGTTTTTAATATATAAAAACATTAAACTCTTTTCTGAAATATCGTATAAAACCGTTTAAAAACAATGGAATTAGCTAAAATGCAGTTAAGTTTTTATTTACATTTGTTGCACATTCGGTTAGTTGTTACCTTGTTAAAGGTAAAGTAAACTGTTCCCATCTCTGAACGCTTTATGTTTGAGCGCGCTCTCGTGCCCTGGGAACCACAAAAGCCGGGCCAAAGCTGATTCCGCCCGATGCCAGCGTCCGTTTTATGGGTCATTGGTTCATCGGTTCATCAGGGAAGCAGAGCAGAGCGGGGGGAAGTGAGGTTGCTGGGTACCGGACTTACGGTTGCACCGCTCCCGATCCGGACTGATGAAAAGCCAGCGAGCGTAACCTATATGGGGCTGTCAGGACATTGGCTGGCATAGTAGCAGCAGCCACGTCGCGATGAGCCGGGCAGATGTCCTCGGAGTGACAGCCAAACGGCATCATTAAACACGGGCAAAGTGCCCATCCTCGTCGTCGTTGTTGCCATCATCAGCTTCATCATCATCATCATCATCATCAGCAGGAGCAGCACCAGTTGGCGGCGATTCCATGGAGGATGGGCTCATGTATTGCCACATGGCAATACACATCAGTTTCAGCACGTGCTTTTCATGCGGGCACTGTACAAAAAATTAAAACTTTGCAAGCTTTTTAAATAATTACAATTTGAGAGACAGGATATCGGTTTTCTTTTTCTGTATATAAAATCTGTAATTATGCCTTTCTCCTCCAAAGTTCAAAGCTTAATAGCTTAAGGTGATCATGGGAATGATTAACAAGTCTCATTCTATTTTATTCCTTGAAGCACGTGTCCTATCTGCTTGAAAGCATAGTTCTCCACTCGTATTCCTGCTCAGTTTCTTCCTGTATAAGTGCATCAGATACGTGCTTATGTCTGCTTGCCACCCCACCCGCACTGACATTCTCAAATTCGTGCCGAGCATTTCTTAGATGGGGTCCTCTCCTCTGTAGGTCCTGTAGAACCCGGCATTAAGTGCAGCCGATTTATAGGGCAACTGCAAGTCATTGTTTGATTGTGTGCGTGCCCCAGTCAGTCCTGATCAATTACACCCGCCGACATTTGTTTGGCAGCTTTAGTCCCTCGGAGCCTCAGGGTCTTCAGAAGCCATGGGAACCGTGAGCCATCCTAAAGTCTGAAGCCAGGAGCCAGGAGCCAGTTGCCTGGCCTTCCCTCATGCTCGTGCTCATATTTGTGTGCAAGACGCATATCATTGTCACTGTAATAAGTGACGCGTGTGCTTAGTGCATACACCTGAGTCCCAAGTTTGCTTCAGTGTTGTCAACGTGTCGGTTTTATAGCTAATAAAAAGAGGAAAATAACACACGATAAATGTTATTCAAAGGTTTTTATGCAATTTTGAGAAAAAAGAAGCTGGCAAAGATGCAATCATTTAATAAGGAGACCAATAGTCTATATGGAAATTAATGGAAAACGTAGGTCGAAGCTTCCGATGCAGATTTATCGGAAGGGTAAGGGTGTTCTGATTAGAACGGACATTAAATTTTCAATCAAATTAACTTGCCCACAAAGGAAATTAAAAAAGTATATAAAACAACAAGACGTTGAAATGTCTTTTAAACTTACTTATACGACACGTATGCCATCACGAATGTCCCTTAAAATTACTCATACGACATGTAAGCCAAAACGCTCTAAAATATTTTTTTTAGAAATAAAGTTAAAAATATCTTTTTTATCATTCTTTTTTAGAAATAACAAAGTTAAAAAGACCTTAAATGTAAAAATAATCATCTCATATGTATATTATGACTTCCAAACATCTGTCTTTGCTTTTGCGAATATTGTATAATTTCCATTGGATTTAAGAAACTGATCCTAGTTACTTATATCTCTATAATTTGTTGCTACTTTCCGGTTGCCAACTTGGCAACACTGATCCCATGCCCGCTTGGGGTTCATTCATGCGTGCTCGTAGCCGTAAATGGATGTGGGTGTAGCTAGCTCTGCACCTGACAGAACAGCACCCCGTAGCCCCATATCCTGGGCACCACTCCACCTCCTGTTTGTTTAGGCACATGTAAAGCACATCTTATCTGAATCAGGTCGCTGCGAGCCTGGGTGCCAGGAGCCAAGAGCCGGGATTATGTGAGTAAACACATGGCCGAGGTAGAATGGTGGGGCATGTGAAAATTCCAGTATCCTCATTTAGACCCTGTTTTGGGATAACACGTCACGTTTCCTTAAGGGTAAAGAAAGTCCTTAATGACGACGATGGCAAGGATTTCTTAAAAAAAAAAATTGTGAATTTTTAATGTTTAACAAATAAGGAAAGTTGGCCAGGGAAAACTGAGATTGGGAGCAGCTGTTAAAGGAAACTTATAAGACATGATTTTAATGTATTACACTATTTACCTTGGAATAAATTACATATTTAGAGTTTTATTATATTAAAAAAAGAGAAGAACTCTACCTGTGAGTTTCTCAGAAATAAAGTTTTACTCAACCTTCGGGCTCATCATCATCATCATCGTCCTCTTCCTCAGTGCCATTTCACCTTTTAATCAGACATATTTACACTGATGAACTTTGCACATAAAGTTGCTTGGCATTAAACTTGACGAGCCATCGCCTCGCATGCTTATGCATGTGGCGGAAAACTCCGTGGAAACTCGATGAAAACTCGGTGGAAACTCTTCGATTTCGCTGTGCGTTCCTTTGCGGAAACACCTGCAATTGGTTACGACAATTTGTTGTCATTAAGAAGCCCGACTGTGGCCCATCGGATGTTCAAACAAGCCGCAGCCACCAGGGTCGATGTGCGGCGCATCCTTTGCCATGCTTGGCGAGTGCACAAAGGATATGTGGACTGGCGACCGAGACGTGCGTAAATAAATGCAAAATAATACAATAATAATTAAAGCGGCATAAAATTCGACTCTGAGGTCCTTGCTGTCCTGCTGCTGCTGTTGCTGCGGCGGAACCATGAGCGACGGACTGCAGCGCCTGGTCCTGGCGTTAATTGCTGCATAAATGGCATGTAGTTCATATCCTGTCACAATTTCGTGGCAACCGCAGGACACGTGAGAAGAACCCCAGCGCCTGCAGCTCTCCGTCCTCTCTCCCCTCTTCCTCTCGGCCTAAATGAATTTAAAGGCCTTCATGGCATTTCCTTTAACGTCTCGCGATTAATTTCATTTCGCGCAAGGCACGCCTTCCCGACGCAGTGTTAAATATCGATTTTACAGAATATTAAATCAGCACAGTATATCGAGTGTATTTCATAAACAATTTATAAACATGTTCTTACGTTATTTATATGTTATTTATTTGCTAACTCGCTTGCAAATAAATAAATTTACTAACATTTACATAATTCCTCTTTCCCACTTTGATTTTTATAAATATTTTGTTCAAGCTTAAATTGTTAATGAGTTTCAATGTAATTGGCAAGCGATTTGAAATATTAATGATGCAAAAAACTCGTATACCATTGCCCCAAAGTTATTTGTGTGGGTTTTTCATCACATTAAAATATAAAAAAAAGAGAAAATAAAAGAGAGAACACCGGGCGTTGGCTGTCGTCACATTCGCTAAATAAATTTGATTTGGTCAAAATTGTTTGCATTGAAAAGCAAGATAAAAAATATAAAAACCTTATCATGTGGAAAAAATGGTTCCACTGATTGGGGCTTATTTTTAACATTTTTTTTTGCTCCATTATGTGGTTGGAGGCGGAATATTTAATGGGATAATTTGGGGTGATTTACGTTTGAAAAATGCGTAAATGGCTGTGGAAAAATTCCAATGCCAACAGATTTTTGTTTGCCCAAAATCGATAATTATGTACGGGGAATATTTATGTTTAAAAGAAGCTAAATAAATAACGAAAGAAGGAAATTATTCGAAATCAGTGAATACTCATTTCGTTGACAGTTGCTTTTCCAAATGAAATGTGTAATAAGGTAACATCGATCAATTTGTGGTGGCATTTCCGGAGATTAGCTTTACCAATCTTCCGTTCACACCTGAATTCACCCAAATTCCCCTGACATTAGTGTGGCGAAACTCCATCAAGATGCAAACTTCAGCAGAAAACGAAATTGACAACTCTGGTAATGGCCAAAAAAAAAAAAGAAAGGAGATGGCCAGAACAAAACAAATCAAACGCTGCAATTGGGCCAAGAGCTTGAGCCGAGATAAAAAGACAATGGAGCAGGCTTCCGATAAGCCGCCGCCGCCGGTACTCAATCGAAGGAGATGGTACTCAGGCGGCGGAGGAGCAACTGTTGTGTCCCCCTGTTCCAGGGTCAGCCAGCGGCATTCATTTCAGATTTCATTTCGGGGAAGCAAAAACTCCCTCCGACGGCCAATGAGTATCTGCCTTTTGCTTTCTGCCCTTTGTGCGTCCGATTTGGTTTCAGATTCCGATGCGGATTCGGATTCTGTCTGGTCTGGTCTGGCCATTTCATGTGTCCTCTTCTCCGTCGACCGTTGGCGTTCATTTCAATTAAATGCAAATCTCAACGAGGGATTTTTTTCCAGCTCCTGCTCCTGCTCCTCCTCCTTTCCCTTCTGCCGGCCACCGTGTTATTGTTGCCTTTCCACTGCTCGAAGGTAGGAGTGTGGAAACGATTCCAAAGTCGGGAAATGTTTTTCACACGTCGCTGCATTTTGTTTTCCGGAAAGCGAAGCCGCTTTTCGCCTTCAACCCAAACCGAAAGTGCGGGCTTTGCCTCTTCGTACTCATATATTTTTTATGAGAGGTGTCGCGGATTAAACTGCTCACGGTCTTGAGTTGAATTTTTCTTGAAGAAGTAAATGTGATATTTCTGTAACTATATTACAATAGTTTTTAAAGAAACTTTAATAAAATCATTTTTTGTTAACAGAAATTTCTCAGAAAATTTATTAAAACCCAAAATACATTTCAAATGTGTCATTAAGGCACATTTTGTTGCATACTGTTAGGTATAATCATAATTGTTTTCAAATCTCCATCATTTTAAAATTGTTCTTAGTACAGACAAAAATCATTTCTGCCAACAGAAATTACTCACAAAATCATTTAAAAACTAAATACTTTTAAAATCTGTCATTTCAACATTTTGTAGCATACTTTTAGGTAGAATCTTAATAGTTTTCAAATATCCAGCGTTTTAAAATTGTTCTAAATATTCACAAAAATCATATCTGCCAACAGAAATTTCTCACAACATTTATTAAAAACTAAAATACATTTAAAATTTGTAATTAAGGCTCATGTTCAACATTTTGTAGTATACTTTTAGGCAGAATCTTAATTGTTTTCAAATCTCCAGCGTTTTAATATTGTTTTAAATATTCACAAAAATCATTTCTGCCAACAGAAATTTTCTCACAAAATTTATTAAAACCCAAAATACATTTGAAGTCTGTCATTTAGGCTCATTTTTAAGATTTTCTAGCTAATTTCTAGGTAAAATCTTAATTGTTTTGAAATCTCCAGCGCTTTAATACTTTTCAAAATATTTTCACTAATTTTATTTGCTTAATGATAAATGCTGTTCTTAAGAGTCTACGGAATCTCCGCATTTGTGTGCCGGAAGCCTTTATTATTGACAGACTTTCGTCGCTTCCCTTTTGTAGAGCGCCTTATACCAGCTTCCTTACTTCCGCTCGCCGCCATTCCGCATTTTCTCTCGGCAGCACTAAGAGCAACATTTGGCTTGCATTTCTGAAAAGGTTTTTGCATTTTTAATGCTGCATTGTTGTCTGCCCAGTGCCACGCCGCCTTCGAAATGCATTCGGAATTTACATATAAATGTGAGCGGGGACTGGGGGGCCGCGGAATGGTCATCACACCTGCGAGTGGACGCCATCTTGGGCAAATATTTGCTGTAGCCTGGCCCTGTGGGGCAACATCTCAGGAATTCCGCAAGTGCGAATAAAAAATTCATTAAGAAAATATTTAATAATCAGCTTATTTGTTGGTCGTCGACTCCCTCCCTTCGCCGGGGTCTCTGTGTGATTTGTACAAGCGGTGTGGCTGGCATCCAGGAAGTTGACCATTAAGTGGCTTGGTCCTTGCACAGTCACGTTCGCAAGTCAATGTCAAACACTGAGGACTGAGGACTCTACTTTACTTCACACTCTCCTCATTCAGAAATTTTATTTTATTTTCCGTTGAATTTGCATAATTTTGAGCAGTCGGTCGCTCGGTCCAGTTGATTAAAGTGATAGACTCTCTGACACTGTTCGTTTTTCCTTTTGGCCTTCTACACTCTCACCTCGCTCCTGTCTGGCGGCAAGTCCTTTGTGGAAATGGCCATACCCATGAGTGTGTAACAACGGTTGTGTATGCCCATGGGTAACCGGAATTGGACTGGGAAAGCCTCCGCTGCTGCTTTCGCTTGGCGTTTTTTGAGTTTGCAGTTGGCGTTTTGCAAAGTCAAGGTAAATATTAGATTTTTGGTTGCGGAATTTTTCGCTCCTTTCCGGTTCCACTTTGTCGTCTATGCAGATGTGAGTGAGTGTGTCTGTGTGCAGATGTAGGTAACGCAAATATTAGCTTACAATTTTGGGCTTACAAAGTTCTTTTTTTTCGGCCAGGTCGACAAAAGGCCCGTGGTGGTGGTGGCATTAAACAAAAGTTGGACGTACTAGCGCACAAAGAGTGCCCCGGGCGGGCAGGTTGAGTAATGAGATGGCGGCTGGTTCTTTGTGAATGACGAGCTAGCCGCCTTGAGAGACAACAAATGCGAGGCATTATCATACAAATGAGAATGGTTAAAACGTTTGCAAACTCGAAGGAATATAAAACAAATAATGGGGCTATTTTAAAGGCATTTTGGGAGACCTAAAAAATCCTTGTAAATCCACCCAAGGAATTGCGAAGAGGTTTCGACCATTATAACATTCGAAAGTCTGTTTTTAATTAGGAAAGTTACCTCTCACAGGAGTTTCACGGTCAGCAAATTAAGGATCAGAAATATGAGAAAGTTGTAGTACAAAAATTAAACTTTAAAGCAATTTGTTTTATGTAAATATAAATACTACGAACATTTTGTCTTTGCCAAATGAAATTTGTATATAATTTTGCTTTAAATATTATTATTATATCATATAAAATTATATTGTATTATTTTTATATTAATATTATATTATTATTATTATATTATTTGAGTAAAATACATTTTTAAATATGTAAACATTTGTTCCTGTCTAAATAAAGAATGGTTTCGAATGATTTATTTTAATGTAAATGATTTATTTTTATTTTTCAACCTTATTCAATCTTTAAAGAAATAGCAAAATATTTTCTATTATATTAGTTAAATTCTTCTTTTTTTTTACTTTATTTTTGTAAAAATATAATGCTCTTATGGTGAGATTTAAAAACGAATCAAAAAAATATCCTCAATAAAACCATATATTATGTTACTTTTAATTTATTTCCATTCATTACTTTCTCCTGCAATTGTTTCTCTTCTTTTTAGCAACTTGAATACCTTTTCCTGTCCCGCTTTTCCTTGACTTTCCTTGTCACATTTTTCACGTTTTTCTTTCTCGGCAATAATTATTTTTCCATACTGTTTTTAATTTCGTCCTGACTTTCGCCAGCTTTTGTCCTCGCTCTTGCTTTTCTTTTACTTGTCAGTTTGGTTGCTTTTGTTACTTTTAATTACAGAAAGCAACATTACAAAAAATGTCGCTTCATTTGTTGGGTTCAGGTTTTTAACTTTTCCTGTAGCTGCCACGCCCACACCCAGAATCCACCCAGGATCCTCCCAGGCCGCCCCCACAGTTGTTCACATATCCCGCGTGTCACGTTAAATGTCAAGTAAACAAAAGGCTCTCCTGTCTCGCACATAAAAACGCTCATTTTGCCCATTTATTTTAGTTCTCTTCCTTTTTATTTGTGCGACCCGTTGAAATGAAAAGTGGACGGAACAGGAAAAGCGCCCAAATGTGCTTTCAATAACCAGGTGCCATCCTTCGACTCCTGCCCCACTTCCCGCGCTGCCCACATCGCACTGCTTTCCACCGTTTGTTCGACGTTGAAAGGAGCATTGAGTTGAAAAAAACGAGGAAAACTTTTTCGCTCGCTCTTGTGTGGTTGACCGAACATTTGCAGTTAAAAGTTAAAAGCTCGCTGAAAAAGCCAAAAAAAAGAAGGTGGAAGTTGGGGTTAAAATAAGGTAAAAATAATGCTCACCTGGTGATGCTGCCACATCAACGATCGAGGGGAAAATATTTAATGTGCGGTTAAAAAGAGATTATTAAAAAGAGCTAAGAATGTAATATAGATCTAAATGTTAATCCTTTTCTTCAATTTGAATTAGTTTAGGCACATGCTAAATATTATATTATATTATATTAAAAAAATCCCCATTAAAATGTTAAATTAAATATTTCTATGGTTAGTTTACTTTTGTCATCATCATTTTATCCTTAACTTAAATCTCTCTTTAGCGGTCAGTCAAAGTAGACGATATGAACTGACTGCAGTTTGTGGCAAGCAACAAAAAGATTTTCCGGAGCTGGTTTGCAAAAAAAAGTGGATGCAAATAAGCAAAGTAAACAAACGACAAAAATTGTACTTTGGCTTTGCTGATGCAGCTGCTGATTATGTTGCCGTTGCTAAACGGGCTTTTCCCCGGTTTTTGCATATCATCATCTGGGGCAAAGCTCTCTCCATCCGATCCAACTCCCAACTCTGCAGCTGCATTGTTTCCCTTAGCGCCGCCATTTTGCCGCATTTGCCGCCGCGTCCTTTTCACACAGGACCCTCTGACGCTTTTTACTTGGCTCATCCGCTTTCCGTTTTCCCTTTTTGCTTTCTCTCTCTCAACTGCTTTTTGTCGCCTTTAACGCCGCCTAATTGCCTAATTAGGCATTTGCATTCCTCCGACCCAAAACCAACCCTCCGCCAACTCATCTGTCTCAGAGCCATTTTCCGCGTTGGCCTCTGCCTTGTCCTGCTGCAATTTATATTTAATCCTCTTTATTTTCCGATTTGCAGGTCCCGAAGATATTATGAAGTTTCTGGGCAACGAAAGTGTCGTGGATCACTTCAAGCTCGTAACCAAGGATGGCAACAGTCTGCTCATCGGTGCCAGGTAAGTGATTTCTTTATGATTTAAATGGGATATATAGTTACAGAAACTAATACTTAACAGAGTTTATGCGGTTTTCCTTATAATCCAAATAATAATATGTCTAAAAAATGGCTGCTAATGAGCTCTGATTAGTGTTCAATGCAAAAATGGCATTATAATTCCAAAAATCTTGGTTACTTTTAAGTTATACTGCTCTAAAAAGTTGACTTATTTATTAAATTAATTAATTATGGCTTTAAATCTAACTACAATCACTTTATATCACTGTCGATTATGCATCACTATGCTGTCAATTCCCCAAGGTGAATGCATATATACTTACGATCCTTGTAAGTCTGCTTGAGAACATTTGTTAAACAAGTTCAAGGGGAAACTATTGAAGGAGGAGGCAGAGCAGTAAGGAAGGAGGATGAAAAATTGTGACGGTTACGGGGGATACAGCACAGACTAGTGGAAAATTCACATAAAGCAAACTTCAATTTACTTTTCGCACACATTGTATTTAATTTAAGTAGAAGATACGACCATGTTCACTTCCCCATACATACGTACAAACATGACAAACTTTCTCAGGGCCCCAAATATGGGGTAGATAGTGTATGTGTGTAAGTGGAAGAGTGAAGGTTCCTTAGCTCCAACACTCGTGGCAACTTTGATTTTGCAACGCGCTGGCAAGAGAAGCAAAAAAAAAGCACCAGAGCAAAAGGAAGCGGAAACTTTTGCAGCAGGTGCCCCAAAGATATGAGGAACTGTGCTAAAGTTTCCACCATCACCAGCACTAGTAGTAGTAGTATTTCCTACTCCACAAGGATTCCCGGAAGACTTAAAGGGTTGCCCAAGGTTGGGTCTCTGCTGTTGTCGGTGTTAGTTTCTCATGAGCGGTGGCGTCGGCGGGTCGGCTTTGCCAGTATTTCGTAAATTTTGTCGCTGGCAGGACCGCAAAAGATGTTTGCCTGCAAATGTTGAGTTTATTATATATATTTCGCCTAGACAATGCCCCGGCAGCCGGAATATATGTATGAGCACGCTTACACCCACATAAACATTCAACCAAAAGCTCTCTCGAAGGCGCAGGAGGCGTACATATTAAAATGTTGCATACTTCGGGGCACCCAACCGGACTTAATAAACTTGCCAGCTTCTTCTTTTGTCTCTGTGTGCGAGTGTGCGAGTGTGCCACAGCATAAGTATGTGGTGTCCTCGAAATTTGTGTGACCAAGGAATGCGTGCAGCTTGTAATACAAGACATCAGCACATGGAACCGAACCGAGCCCTCGGAACAGAGCAATGCGAGAAAGCCGCAACAATTCCAAGTGCAAAATAAATGAAAATAATATCTTTTGTAAACTGAACGGAGCAGAGACTTTGTTTACTGTTACAATATGTATTTCGTGAAAGATTTAAAAAGTCTAAAAATTTGACAAATTGGTGTAACATACATTTTGTCAGTATTTTAAGTGATTTTGACTTTTCATTTACTATAAGGGAATTTCTGATTTTAGGTTCAGATGTTTTGTTCTTGAGATATGAAGAGCCTAAGAAATGGGCAGCTAACATTTTAAAGCATACTTTTTAGCACCATTTTAATTGATTTCAAATTCTCAAAGCTTTCTGAAGTAATCCTGATTTTTAACAACAAAATATTGATGGAATTTTCTTACTTTAATTAATATTTAATTTCTATAGACCAGAATTAAGTCTAAATATTTTCAATAAAATATTTTGCTCGTCAACCTTGAGAGCCATTTTCGTTTAGAGCAATTCACAATGCCAGGATAATGAGGCAGTAAAATGCAAAACCATATCTAAAGCAGGAAAATTAGGGGAACCCCCTCCCCACACACACACACACACGTCCAGGCAACGAATCAAGGGGGTGGGGTGTGTCCATGGAAGCTTTTCAGCTTTCCTTTTTTTGCCGCACGCATGAACGAATTTGTATGCCGGCAATGTCGCTGCCAGAGTTGCCACTTACGTGATTAATGGATTTTTAACAAGTTGCACACACACACACACACACACACACACAGACATTGGATGGGGGAATTCACACACGCACATAACCACTTATCAGACCCCAAAAGAGTCAAAGTAACCGAAGGAAAACCTTACCGTTAGTGACTGTTGTTGTTCAAGCCCAAAAGTGCCACGTGTGCTTAAGTGTGCGTGTGCGTATGTGTGTGTATGTTTGGGGCCACCCCCCCTTTCCCCCCTCTAAACTAGGATGACAGGCGGAAATGCGAATGTGACACGCGTTTTGCATGTGAAACGTCATGAACAATGTGGAACAACAACAGCAGCGGGAGAAAAAATAAAGACGAGGGGGGGAAATGGTAAGGGGAAAGTTCTACAACAGAATTGCACCTTGGCTCACCTGTCCCCCGCTCCATTCCCCTTTGACATAGCTGTACCGTTACATTTCCTGTGGCACAGCAGGTACCGTGTTACGTGTCCCGCACCATGAAGGCGGAGGTCATGTCAAGAAGAATTCTTTAAACAGCCGCAATAAGGGGGTTTCCCCCTGGAATTGGCTTAAAAATGGCATGAAAATTTGGTTTCAGAAGGGGGAGCTTTATCTATAATTTAACATTGTTATAGAAGTTAATTTGAATCGATTGAAACGATAAAAATCGGTTGACACTAAGTTCTATTCAAACTACGAGATATTGATAAATATCGAAGGTATTATGTTAGTTTTGTTGAAAAGTAATATTAATTCTGGAAAAACACTTAATTATTGCCTCTCTAAGAAAACAAGTACGAAGACTGTCAGAGTCTAAAATTTTTGCCTTTCGTTCCCCAAAAGAGTTATCGATACAAATCGATTGATATTACAACAAAAACACATCCTACGTTTACATACAAATTCCTGCTTAGACTTTAAGCTCATTACAGTGACTACCTTTACCATTACTGTTTGTATATTCCACTATGTCACTTATGCAAATTAGCTGGAAATTGTTGTCTAAACGAGGACAACGACACCTTCCCTTGCTCCTTCATCCTTCATCCTGCTGTAATGGAAATTCTCTTTGCAAATCGCTCTGGCTCTTAACTCAGCGGAAAATGTTCTTGCCTTGGATCTTAATATATATGTATATTGTCTATCTGTTCCCTGCCTGCAATGCGCTCGACATGAAAATTGGGTTAACACATTAAGATGGAAAATATGTGCCAGCGATTTTGCCTGCTGTCAGTGCCACATTCCATGCCATGCCATGCCATGCTTATGCCATACCCGATACCATGCCCCATTCCTATATCTACTATATACCCATCCCATTCTGTTTCGTTTCCGTTCCATTCCCGCCATATCAGGTTGGCAGGCAATCGAATAAATCGCAAAGGCGGAAATAAAATTGCTAAACGAACAATGGAAAAAAACCATTTCGTTGCCTAACAGAGCTTGATTCATACGCTTTCTCTTTCTCTCTCCCATTGTCTGTCTCTATCTCTACCTATTTCTCTGTTCTCGGTCTCATTCTCCAACCAGATGGTAAGGAGTGTGCTCCATATATGTGGGCCTATCTCTTGGCTTTTAACGTCTTTTTCAACGCAATGGTATTGAACAGTGGTTAGAATGCCAACTATTTAGTCAGTTTGAGTTTACAAAAATAACTTCATATACCAATCCCCCTAGAAGAAAAAATAAACTTTGCTTTCTCATAGATATACAGTTATTGAAAAATTTTCCCCTTTTGATCTTTTATAAAACCCAAAACATAGGCTCCACTGTGATATTCCAATTTTTTTGTATGCAATTTCACTTTTTGGGCGCGCACACATTCTCATGGCGATGTCCATCTTTTATTTCATTTCGTCCTTGTTCTTCTTTAGAGTGTGTTGTATTGTTGTATGTGGATGTGTGTGTGTGCTGAGCCTTTGTGCAACCACACAACAATCATTTTTGCACCGCAAATTCATTTCCGTTTGTGCTGGTTTTTTTTCCAGCTGATATCTGCGTGTGCCGCTTGCCTCTGTATGAATGCAAAAAAACGCATCCGCTAATTTCTAGCGATTTAAGACCACTTTTGTGTTGCCAATTCCATTAGGCCTTAGGCATGAATGGCTTAAAACGATTTCAATTGAATTGTAAAGCAATGTTCTGGGTTTTGGTATCGCTTACATCTTAGCGAAGGATGAGAAGTCATAATTAAAAGAAAAAGAATTTGGAGACAGAGAACTAGGATGTATAAATATTATCAGTTAGTGTTTCTCTTTACTAAGAGTCCTTAATTCGGTTTTTAAAATTAAAGAACAAAGGAGAGAGGCTAAATACATTACTTAAAAACAAAATGTTCTAAGAAACTCCCTCCAAAGCCTTTCATTTACATTAATTTAACCTTCTACTAATGCCAAGCTATGCCACAAGCCACAACACAAAGACCAAGAACAGACACCGTAGGCAGTTAATGCTCGCCTTAGGCTCCATAAAGAGTATCCAATATCGGTCAATATAGTTGGGTTACTAATCGAGAATATTCCAATACCACAACCGCTCCATGGCCAAGTCCAATTCGCTTTGTCATGCAACTGACTTGGCCTGGGGGCTAAAGGTCAAAAGCAGCCACCTGGTCAACTGTTCTGATTGGTTTGGGGGGCGGGGCAATGGCCTCCAGGTTGTGTTACATGCAACGACCGAAACGAAACGGAGTTGTGGGTCAGCAGCAACAGCAGCAGCTGAGCTCTCTGGCAATCCACATTTGGGTTTTTGGCATTTGACAGTTTCGACGTTTTCTGCCTCCATTGAGTGAGTGGCACAGGACGAAATGGTCCTGGATTGAGGTACGCTCGTTGCACAAAAGAAAAAAATCTCTGCTCAATAGCAGGGAAATTCAAAGCGTTTACGCTGACTAATTGCACTTGAAAAATAAGTATTTTTAAGTCTTTATAAAAATATAAAACAAGGGAAAATTGGAACCAGTACTAAAGTATAACTTCTCTTATTTATCTTAGAAATAAAAACCCTTTTTTAACATCTTTAATTTGTTTTTCAACTCCTGATTAAATAATTATTCAAGTGTACATTGTGTGAGAGTCCTTTTGATACCGAATCGGTTTAGTCAGCATCATCGATTGAAGCGGAATAAAGTTGAAGTCGTAGCCCTGTATGTAACCCCGACACAGTCAGAAGTCAATGAAAAATGACAAAAGCTCAGCTCGAAATAGTGATGGATGTGTTGGGTGAGTGCAGGATTTCCCTCGTCCTGCTGCGCTTCAATAATTTTTTGCAATGGCTGCCATTTCCCACACACCCACACATCCACATGAGTCGGCAAATGGCGAAAGGAGACACAGAGCGCATGCAAATGGCGGCGGCGACAACATAAATTTTCCCTCCTCAACCGAAAGCTGAAGCCGGAGTTCGCCTGATTTGCTTAGCTATTCAGAAAAGCCATTTACCGTCATGTCATGCCCCCCTCAGACCCCTCCGCAGACGTTGCAGCATTGGCAGCATCGGCATCATCGCATCAATGCATCAATGCATTCCGGAAGTCGAGTGTTCTTTTCCCTGATTGCCTTCGGGCATTCCTTTGGGGGGCGCTGATGACGTGTGACATTGAACGGTTGCAACTGGCATTTTTCACCGGCATGTCATTCCTGATGACTATAGTCCGGCAAATTTGCCATCTCAATTGGGAGAATGCACACCGGGTTATGGATACAAGAAATTGATATCTAGAGGGGACAAGTGCTAACCTGAGTGCTAAAAGGTGTTTTAACATAATGAAATGATTAAAGAGGTAGTTTTAAGGTAATAGAAACATTGTGAAGGCTTTGTTTCTTTTAAATATATTTTTTAACTTACAAAAGCATAACAATTAAAAGGCAAATATCAAGTAAACTTATTATATACTTCAAGTACCTAACAATGACTTCTAGTAACTTTCCGCAAGACATCATTTTCTTCACCTGCCACATATATAAGCTTGTTTAATTTACATAATTCCATAATATTTACATGTCACCTGGCAAAATTTTCCTTGGAAATCAATCATTGAAATGATCTTATTCATAATACACAAGGGAGACTGTGGGACAAGGTCATGCCAATTGGCAACACTGCGTATGAGTAATTTGCAAAATTTTTCTTTTTCTTTTTATTTCTCTTTATTCTTCTGTAATACATTTGTTTTCTTTTTTTTTGCTGCTTGGGGTCTAGACATTTAGCTTGTTGTTTCGAGCTCCTCTCTGGATACATTTTGTGGGTCAAACCACAGAAATGGCGGCGGTAGCGATGGCGACAAGAGTTGCCTCCTTGGCCCGAGTCTTGCCTCGTTAGAGGTTGCTCCAATCTATTTTATGACGAGCCGAGAAGGAGTAGGAAGAGGAGGATGAGGGTCAGGAGGATATATACATATACACCCTCTTTGGCGGGGTTTTGTGAGGGCTTCTCAACCGCAATGCCATTATTTATGTGCATGCGGCTTTTGTTTCGTGTTGCCTCTTTTCGCTCAACTGATATTTGAAAAGGGTCCTGCTGCCTCTCCCTGATGCCTGAATCCTGCTGCCTGCGGGTTTTGTTTTCCTGCTGGCTGTCGTTGTTATTATTGCTGTTTGATGGCTGGCAACGTGGCGGATGGTTGATTTGTTTGTCGGTCGTTGGTTGTTGTGTCGGTTGGTTAAAGACGGTGGCCATCGCTGAACGGATTTTAAACGAATTTAAATTTGTTTTTCGGCAAATAAATTGCTTGCCTCTTATTTTATTTATTTTTGGTATTTAAATAACACTTGCGGGTAGCTTGTCACTGATTGTCTTTTGTGATATTTAAAGGCTTAAAAGCTACTACAAAATATAGAATTTTTCTTGTACATAAATACTATATATATTGCATAATCCTTTCTATATACTTTAGTATTTACCTAAAATATATTGAAGCGAAACTGTGCTCATTTCGGGGCTAACCACGAATTATTTTGGGGGCTCCATGGGGGCATCTCCGCAAACCGCAAATATTTGAAACCATGGCGTTGCCATCAAATGCTCTCCCCGCAAAATCCTGTTTCGCCTGATTTGCCTAGTTATCACACACACACACACACACTTTGCCAGAATTTATCCTCGTGTTCTAGTTAAAAATAATAATTGGAAAATATTTTAATGGGCCTTCACAGCGATAGAAGCAATTATCTTGGATAAGTTTTACTTTTATGCAATTAATAAATGTATGCAAAATACTCGTGTTTGCGGGCAAATTCCAAATTAAATTGAAATCTAATAAAATAAATATATTTGGAATTGATTGTCATATAAATATTTGTTGAAAGCAGCTAATAAATTATCTTTAAGCTGATCAAATAGCTAAAAACAGTTGATTTATTTAAGGATTTAAGATCCTGTCTTTTTTAGTTCCATGTTTTAGCCATAAAATTCTAGTACTCAGCAAATTGAGTACAAAATACGTAAATATTTGGGAAGTCTGTAGGGATCGGTGTTGCCTCATTATCAGCGGCGTTTCATGCGAGTAAATGTAAACGTTTTCATAGAGGAACTTCGCACACATTCCCCTTTATATTTGCCAACTGCGTTTAAGCTGCATAATAATAAACTGCAAAGCAGGAGCAGCAGCAGCAGCGGCGGTGGCAACAACAAGGATTGTTGCTAAATGTGCAACTGCAGCAGGAGCCAACGACACAACACACGCACACACACAACACGGGGTAAAAGCAGTGGAAATCCTTCGTAATCGTTGCGTTCAACGCTTGCAACAACAACAATTGGGGCAAACACTGCAACACTAACGCACTTCGCCGTGTGGAAAATATTTATGAGCTCGGTTTTCACGCCAAATGCGTTCTTTAAAATGCTCAGCCACCCTGCTACCTTGCTCCCCCTTATGTGCCCCCGAGTTTTCCTTTGCCATTTTCCGCGACATTTTCACAAACGCTTGTGTCGCCTGGCCTATGTGTGTGTTAAGCAATGCGCTAAAGTGTTTATGTATTTGTGTGCTTTGGAAGCCAGTAACTGCGATAGCAACGGAAACTACAAAAAAAAAGGAAATAGCAGATTCCCACAGGAGCAACATTGGAGAATTTGTACACCCTTTTTGTGGGACTTTTAAAAATACCTGAGGTGAATCTGCGAGTTAATCTGCAAGAAATGCACTTATAATTCCCAAGTATGAATTCTGCGATAAGCTCCTTAAAAAACTACACAACGGTTTCAGTATGTGTATCAGTAAAAAATAAGTATTATTGATGTGGTTCTTTAGCTGTGAGTGCTCTTGTAAGTTTAAACTTAACGATAAGCTCCTCTAACTATTAAAAATATCTAGAGTAAAAATTGTAGTTATTCTATAAGAATTGTACTTATAATTCCCAAGCAAGAATTCTGCGATAAGCTACTAGAAAAACAACATAACGTTTTCAAGGTTTATCTTTAAAAAGGAGTAGTACTTAGGAAGTTTTATTCTTGGGACTGCATCTGTTATTTCTAAGTTCGACTTCAGCAACAAGGACTGATGACTTTAAAAAAAAAACCTGAGGTGAATATTGTAGTTTAGAATTGCACCTAAAATTCCCAAGTACGAGTTCTGCGATAAGCTACTAGAAAAAAATATAACCTTTTCTAGGTTTATCAGTCAAAAGAGTAATACTGATGAGGTCCTTGGTGGGGAGTGCTCTTTATAAGTTCAAATTCAGCGACAAGATTCTATAACTTTTAAAAATATCTAGAGTGAAAATTCTAGATTATCTGCGGGAAGTTTTTCCTTAAAATTACTAAGTTCGAACTAGGGACTAACTTTCAAAAGAACAACATAATGTTTCCAAAGGTTTTATTAGCTATTCTGTTATAAATACCAACCAACATTTATAGATTAATTAAACAGTAAAAAAGTCACTAAAAAGGTGTATCATAAAACATATGTTTTTATATATTACATTTCCTAGTTGATCCCACTTAAGAAGCGTATCCAGTCTTTAACTTCCGTCGCATTACTTGCACAGTTCGCTCAACCCTTTGGCACTGCAGCCAGGCGGCACCTGGCTTTCTGGCCCGGGTCCGACCCATTTCAGGGCACGGGACCGACCCTCTGTCCCCTCTATATATATGCTAATTTGGTTCAGGACATTTTATATGTACTTGGGTACGCGCGTATATGTATGTATGTGCGGGTATGTACTCGTCCTGGAAACAGGAGGCGGTGACAGCAGATGCAACGGAAGAGTGCAGCTGCAGCAACTTTGTAACGTTGCGTTGCTATGTGGCCCGTCATGTTGCTGATGGTGCATGTTCGTTTGAAGTTGCCGCTTTTGCCTTTCCATAATTAAAACGCGCTGCTTAATTGCCAAACAATGGAAGTGTGTCCTGTCCATGAAGGCATCCTTTGGCCCATTTAAATCAGCAGAGTTGGTCAGTCGACTGGATAATACGAAGTATTTAAGTGATGCTGATTTGGAAACTAAATAACTGTAAACTGAATGTAAATAATATTTAAATTAAATATATTTATAATAAATAGTTTCCATAACAAATCAAGGTTATGAAAAAAGCCTCACGAAAGTTGCATTCATTTCAGCTTTCATAGAATTCTCCATTCTGCATGGTAACCTCACAAATGCGATAGAACCTTTCTCTGTATCCCCATATCTATGTATTTATTTAAAATTTTCCAGTCTTTTGGCTGAATTCCAAACAACTACAAACAAAAATATAAGCAAAAAAATAAAATAAAATTCAAAAAGTTTCGATAAGGCTGTCGTGTTATTCGGATGCAGGCTTTTTGGGGCGCTCGAATGCGGTGATGGCTGATTTCCTGACATGGCTTCGTTGCCATAAAATGCCCGACCAGAGTGCACCCACACAAAGGTGCACTAACCGCACACAAGCACACATTCACTCACACACACACACTCGCACACGTAGTTGTGGTTTCAATAATCAATGAGTTGATTTTATGAAATTTACCCCTTGCCTCGGCTCCACTCGTACAACACACACAAAAGAGGTTGGGCACCACATGTGAGTGTGCAAATTTTATTAACGAGAATTTTGGAATTTCTGCACAAATATCGCATTGAAGTGAGAGAGGGAGAAAGAGAAGGTGAAGGGTTAAAAGGCAAGCAAAACATAGAGCAGAGGCTTTTTGTGGTCCTGCTACGGGTCCTTGTCCTGGTCCTGCGTGTTGATTCCCAGCACCGTAAAAAGGCCAAATGAATTTTAATTAATTTTTTAATTAATTCTCCGCAGCCACAAGCTGACCCTCACCCAGCTCATTCTCTCTCTTTGTTTCTCTGATAAGAATGATAAAACGAAAACCGCACAAATTCTATCTGTGGGTTACATACATTTCCCACTCTTACGATTTATGGACTCCTTCTTATCGCATGTCCTTTCTTTGCTCTTTGTCTCTTGCAGAAATACGGTTTTTAATTTAAGCATACACGATCTCACGGAGCAGCAGCGTTTGGTCTGGACGTCGCCGGAGGATGACACCAAAATGTGTCTTGTCAAGGGCAAGGATGAGGTGAGTCAACTCGTATATTATTTTAAACCATTTGAAGAGTAGAAATTGTGTTTTAGAATCTTATAAAAACATTCACATTCAAATCCAAGTAGACATCAAAATGCCAAGTTTTATTTTAGCTTCAAATAAAATCAAAAGGAAGCCAAGCAAAAGACAATTTCTTTTTTGCCCCGAGGACATACCTGAAATACAATTTTCGTGTTAGTTAGCAGCCAAAATACTTTTTGTATAAACTTTTTAGCACTTTGGCCCGATGGCCTTGCAATTTCCATTCCCATTTCCATTTCGATTTCAACTTTGGCTGCTGCTGCTGCTGCTTCCGTTGCCCAGAAAGAACAAGCTAAATAAAGTGTTTCTTTCTCCCTTTCGTGCCCGCCATCTATCTTGGCTTTTTTCGCGCTAAAAAACAAGGGAAACTATGGCCCAGGAACAAGGACAAGAAGAAATTGATTTATGCAATTTTTTCTGCTGCTGCTGCTGCTGTCCTGGCCGTTGTTTTGCCTTTCTCCTTTGTGGCTAAGAAGTCGGTAAAATTTATTGAAACCTCTTTACCACTGCTGTTGACCTATTAAGAAAGTGATTGCTGTGCAGAGGAGGCAGGAGTAAATGTCCTTAGGGAAGGTAGGCAAGGCAAGGAAAACCTACAGCAAACTTTTACTAATGGAAAAGCAAGTTTTGTGGACTTTAAAATGGGATTTTAATTGTTTGAACTATATTTTTGCATATTTGCACTTCTTTTGAATTAAAGAATGCTTTAAGTTAATAAAAAAGCCATAGAAAATTGATGAAATTTTAATCAGAAAACGTATGTTTAGTTCTTTATCATAATATTTATAATTTTAACTTAACTTTAAGTTGAAGAACATTGAATATTAAGCTGTAGCTCAACATTTACATTTAAATTTGGTTCAAAAATAGCTCAGTAATTTATTTTCTTATATTAATCCTGAAACTTGAGGTCAATTGAATCCCACCAAACACTTCCGCCAGCTCCTCCGCCTTTTTTGTGCATGCCCAAGTGCACTTCAAGTTTGGCTTTTTGCTCACGTAATTAGCCAACACTTGTTGGCCACCAGCGTGCCTTGGCAATTGTAAAGCCAGCACAGGTAGAGGCAGAAGCAACAAAGGTAAGGCTAAGGAGAACCAGAGCATTAGCAGGTGTAATTTGTTGAACTCAATTTGCCTTCACCTGAGCCCAAAAGGAGGTGTGTGTGTCTGTGCGAGGGGTTCACGTTATTTATGGCATCAAAAAAGGTGGAAACGAAATTAAAGTTTCTTTTAGATTTTTAGCCATGGCGTGCAGGATTGCCATTTCCCCAAAAAATAAATTGCATTTCTTTGGCTGCGAAAATAGAAACGAAAAAGGAAAGAAAGTTCAAAATTTACAATTTTAATTAACTAGCATTTTGGCCACTAATTTGAATGCGAATACGTCAGCTTAATCAAGGCGATAATCAGCTTGCAACTGCAAGAAAGCCTTCAAGGCTACAAAATATATATAGAGCTCACGCCACATATAGTTCAAGTAGGAAAATAAAGCTTAAAGTGAGTCCCGTTTAAGGCAAAATGAGATCCTGTTTAAGTCATGTTTTTACCATTTGACTTCTTCGCCAGTTCACAGCCAGTTGGGTGTTAAATGTTTAATTAATTGATTTTTCTCTGTCTATATTTTATTAAAACTGCGTAAACACAGCTCGCATATGCCAGTCCCTCGGGTTGATGGGCAAAATGAGCAGCCAATATATATATATGTATATATATATATCCACGTTAACTCGGCAATGGGTGATTTATAAAAAATGCAAAAGGTGTCCTGCCAGCGTTGTAGACTGGCACAAAATGAAAGATAAATATTTTTCTGTTCAAGGTGCTGAGTGAATTGAACTTCAGGGCATCATTTCACAGGAAATAACCAGACCAAATAAGTCAAGTAATCATTAAAAAAATCTTTAATTAAATCGAGGAAATTAAATACAAGTTGAGAATGTATGCAAATCAGGCAATAATTGAGGCAAAAAGGATCCCCTTTCGCAATTCATACTTCTCCTCTTAGTTACCAAGACGGTTGGTTATTATCCTCATTAAGTGCATATGCCGATCGGAGGCTTAATCACCCGTTACTGGGTTGACCACAAAGCATCGACTACGTTGCGTTGCCATTTGCCCCTTTCTTGTTTCCTCATTAAACATTCGATTTGGTTTGCAAATGGCTCCGTTGCAGCATTCCCTCCCCGCCCAGAGGTGCAATTCGAAGACTGAAAAGGAGCAGCAGCAGCAGCAGCTCCTTCTCGGTCGGTCGGTTGCTCAATTGGAAAATGCCGGTGAATTTATGCAGGGTTTGGTGAACACTTTGGCCTTCTTCTTCTTCTTCTACTTTTGTCTGCCAGGACACGCACAGCATTGTGCTGTTGGCATCCTTCGTTTCATCATCCTGGCCTCATCCCAAACCTCAATTCACACAACTCATTTACCGGATTTGTTCGAAATGCTGCTGCGGTGTCCCGTCACTTTTCCTCCTTTCCAATCACATGCTCCTACTGCCAGTCAACTCATAATCATTAAAGGATCTATCGATTAAAAGTTGATCCTTTAAGAAATTGAAGCGAAATAAATACAAATACATGTAAGACTGTGAAAATAATATACATTTTACATGGCCAAGTCAGACGAAGCCACTGTCCCAGGGCCATGGAAAAGTTCATTGTCAGTTCGGTAGGCGGGAAACTTCCTTGCAGAAAGTCTCCGAAAATATATTTTTGACTGCTGCCAAAGCGCCTGCAGGTAGGCAACAATTTCGTTAATGATACACAAACACGAAGTCCTAGAGGACGGGACACGAAAAAGCGCTTTGCTTGATAATTATTATACCCGCCGTTTGTAAGGGAAAAAAACGGGTCTGAAAATGAGACAGTCAACATGAAAAGTTTTTACGGATTTGCTGCTGTGACTTAAGTTTAAATATATAGATAGAAGCAAAGAAAAATAATTTAATTCTGCGAGGTTAAAATGTTTTATGTAATTTTAGGTGCCAGTTAGAGCTAGATTTTTGGCAAGAATCTTTTATAAATTAACATTCACTTCAATCCATATAAAGTTATACCTCAAAAACCTTTCTAAAATTATAAACAATAAATATCATATATGTTACACTTTTATAATTCATTAGTTAAGAAAAGAACACTGGAACACTTTAAAAGATTTTCCCCTAAAGTATGCAATAAATTTCATTGAACGAGTACCAGGTATTTCAGAGTCGAACTGAGTTTATTTCAAAATGAAATATAAATTACAGCCAGAAGGCAAACACGAGATTACATTCCACCGCCGCAGCTTTTCACATTTAAATATTTGCGCTCAATTAATATTAGCCAAATTATTTTCATACAACATTCCAGACTCTAAACATTTGAAAATATATTGCTAAACCCACATATAAACTAAATAAAATGCATATTATTCCCAAAAGCTTGGAATGAGAATCAAATTTTTAGCACCAACTAAAAGTCAACAAAAATAAAATAAAATAATACTTATTAACAAGCAGCAAACACAAATAACAGCCGCTGTATTTCAACAACAAATTAATAAATTTCACAGTTAATTGCATTCTAAACAATGTCCGTCTGTCTGTGTGCGAGCGCGTCTGCTATGCGTGTTAATTACCAGAGAAATAATGAAAACTACAACTTTACAACCGAACCCCATCCTAACTTTGTGTAATTGTTTTGTTAATTCATTTAAATTTGCGCTTGAACAGTTGGCCGCACAGAATAGGGTCAGGAGAAAACATGTTAAATATTTCAGGACAATAAACTAAATTAAATACAAGACAGCCAGAACCCAATTAGAAGATGTGCCAATTATGTGGGTAACAAGAGATATTTGCAATTGAACTTGGCCTAAAGCTGAATATTTTCTGAGCTATTTATTCCGAAAGAGATATGACAACTATAAGAGCTAATTACAAAGCAGCTAATTGCCTATAAATTTGCCTAATTTCTGAGAAATATTTAATAATTTCAAGACAAATCTAGGATTTTATTCTCTGTAAATCTGCAGTTTAGTCAGCGAAAAGCTGTTCCAATTAGTTTGCCAACTAACAAAAATGTATAATATTTTAACAGACATGGAAACACGGCTTGCAGGGAATATTTCAAATGATTTGTCATTTTAGAGTGCAAACACTTCCGGCCGTAATTGTGACACAGTTGGTAGACGGGGGAGAGGTACGCCGGAAATGTCATGCAACAATTTTCCGCCACTATGGGAAAAGTTACCGCTGCCGCTGCTTTTGCTCCTCTAAATGGGGAGCAAGTTGCGCATTTGCCTTTTAATATTTATTGGGTTGCGCACAGGTGCACACAGCCCCAGGATGCAGGAATCAGAAACCAGAACACAGAACCACCATCACCATCTGTATGCAGTCGAACGCAGTTGTTGTTTGTTTTTGAACACAGAATGCACTAAATATTTCAATTGGCGAACATTTATGCAAAACAGATAGTAGTCCAAACGATGGAAAAGCATGGACTCTGACCTCTCTAGCCGGAGGTCAACAAGAGCTCGAAACATAAGCGGTTAGAGGAGTTGTGGTAACTACTGATTATGCAGTGGAACAAAATATAATTAGTTATCAGGATTAAATATTATTTAATAGTTTATACATTTACTAAACAAACCCCATCTTAACCCCCCTTTAGGAGGCCTGCCAGAACTATATTCGCATCATGGTGGTGCCTTCGCCGGGCCGCCTCTTCGTTTGTGGCACCAACTCCTTCCGGCCCATGTGCAACACGTACCTCATCAGCGATAGCAACTACACCCTGGAGGCCACCAAGAATGGCCAGGCGGTGTGCCCCTATGATCCCCGTCACAACTCCACCTCGGTGCTAGCTGGTAAGTGTCCAATTTAACCAGTTATTAAATTCCTTTAGCCAAAAAACTACCCATAAAAGTATGTAGTTTCGCCGAAAAAACGAATTTTCATGACACTTTACGAACACTGAATTCCGTGTTGTCGATGATTTGAAAGTGGGTCATAATATTTTATGCAGCCTTGGCAGTTATGATACCTGCTTAGTAGGAGTATAAATGGGGTTAAAAGCGATGAAAATAGTATTAAATTTTATGATAAACTTCACAAGCATAACTACTAAAGTTGGAATTCAAATAGCTGAAAATACCTCAAAGTTGAACCACTAAAAAGCGAGCATTAAAATAGCAGAAAATATTTCAAATTAAAACCAATCAAGTATGAATTAAAATAGCAGAAAATACCACAATTAGAAAAACACTAAAGTGTGCATTTAAATATAATACAAAAAAATTCCTCAAATTAAAAACTTCAAGTAAAGCTGTGAAGCAAAAAAAAAATAAAGTTGCGTTGATGCAAACACAAAGTCCAGAATGAGTTTTTCTAGTTAACTTTTTACACACACCCACAAGCACCCATTTGCTGCTTTTATGTGTCCTTTTTATATGTATTCCTTGTTTTGTTGTTGCTATGCGGTCCGAATAATTTATTGTGGACGACCATTTTGTATGCGAATTGTCCATTTTGCTCTGCCTGATATCGCCATTTGCAATACGAGAGAAAAATGTAAGGAATTCAGCCCGAAAGGACTCTGTGCAAAATGTTACTGTGAGTGAGGGAGAGAGTGTGTGGAGCAGGACTCATCGCATTGCCTTCCTGCCATGTAAATCGGCTGAAAATTGTCATTCATCATGCAATACCTCTCTTACGTGAGTCCTCCACCTCTGCCACTAGTTATTTTTTGCACTTTTGAGCGAAAAGAGGAGGTTGCATGATAAATTTTTAGTATTATTGTTGTTGTTGGGGTCTGGTGCCGTCTGCCAACCTGCAAATTATGTGAGAAATGTATTTCAGTTTCCACGGCCTGTTATGCTACCATAAATGATAAAAGATTTCGAAAAAGAAATATTTTATATCTCATATGATCGAGAAATGATTGATATTTATGGCCCAAGACCAGGTGTGTTAAGTGACCTGGTTTCAGCGTGCAGAAAAAAGGGAATTAAATTAAACTTTTAAAAGAAATATTATAAAAAATATCAAATAATATCCCTTACTTTTTCTTACTTTCTTATTATTTATTCTTCCTAAAATCCAACTCTAGAAATAACCAAGTGCCAGGACCTTCTCTCTATCTAAATTTTGAGGTGCAGCACCCATTGCAGCTTTATTTTTCGGGTAACTTCCTCTGCAACCAGAAGCTCAGCCAATAAACAAGCGCATTTGCTGGCTGCATCCTGCGGGCAATATCTTGCTCCTTTCCACCTCTCTCTCCCCCTCTCACCCTCTCTCCTCTCTGTTTCCTCGGAAAAGTGGCCAGCAAAGTCATAGTTTTGATAATATTTCCACTTGGCACCCATAAATCGACATTCTTTGCCGCCATGTTGTGAAGTTTTCGCGATGTGATTTGTTTGCATTTCATTGTCTGCAGCCACCGAAAACTTTGCCAGGCTCACACCAGGATCCTGTATGTGTATGTATGTGTGTGTATGCGAATAGATATAATATCGATAAACGTTTATAACTAACTTGAGAGTGTGTGTGTGTGTGTGCGCGCACTCGCCCGTGTGTCTCCATCCGTGTGAGAGGTTTCCAAGTGTTGCCACCAACTTCCGCCGGATGCAGCTGTGGGGGGGGCTCTATATGTAAGCATGTGCTTGTATGTGTTGGCAGCTCGCCCACTTTCCGTGACCCCCCCTCTACGACCCGCGAACTCCCATCCCCCACAATGTGGGTCATAAGAGTTTATCATCAACAAGCTGCCACATCCTGGCCAAAAAAGAACCAGCCAAACCTGAAGCTGTTGTCAGCCGCCATTTTCTTTATTGCTTGCAGCCATTTATGCACCCATTACACTTTACACCTCAAAAGGTATATCGGTTCTCTGTAGAAGTATCGAAAATACCGATAACGGTAGTAATGATCGTTTAACTAAATTAAATATTGATTTCATATTTTAATGGTGTGTTTTTCTTAACTTTGTTAAAAATGTAACTTAATAAAAAAATCTCATTTATAAATATAACACTTACTAGTATTTAACATTTAGCAGAACAAAACCTATATATCGGTTCTCTGTAAAAGTATCGAAAAATCGATAGCGGGAAAGCGATTGTGCTATTTTTCAGATTTACCCGAATGAATCGATATCGATATGTACAGTAATAATCGTTTCACTAAATTAAATATCGATTTCATATTTTAATGGTGGCTTTTTCTATACTTTTTTAAACGAAAAGTGACTAAATAAATTAATCTCATATATTTTAAAATAATATATATAGATTCTTTAAACCTTTTAAAAAATAAAACACTTACTAGCAGTTAATATATAGCAAAACGAAACCTATACATACACTATACCTACGAGGTATTCCCAAACCCACTATATTTTCTATATTTTTTCCTAACTTCCCTGGTCCCCCCTACTTTGTTCTTATTCCACTTTGATTTCCCTTCATGGTGCTAATATTAAATCGACATTTTTACATACGCCATTCCCTCCCCCCATCCCTCCCGCACAGCCACCGGCGTCTTTAGTCATTTGCTGGCTGTCAGTTTTCCAGCGCTCTCCTTGCCAGGATTTAAGGATATTTTGGCCAGAGTTTGGGGCCTTGGTTAGCCCGGGCCATGTTGTTTAGATTACAAATTGCCCCGGACAGAGGCGTCGCATAAAAAAACCCCCTCACCTCCCCCACTAAAAAATAACAACAACAATGGCCGAAGAGCGAGTCTAGGAAAGTTCCAACTTGCAAACAAAAAATAATACAAAAAAATACCCAAAAATAGAGTCGCCGAAAAAAAACCAGAACAAGCAGAAAAATGTTATCAATTCAGTTTTTATTCGTGACAGGGCGTTGATGCCATGGGTTGACGTCGGTGGGCGTGGTCGGTAACTGGCACAAAAGTTCCTCTCCCTCCCCCGCACACTCCTGATATTGCCGCTCCTCCTAGCCCAGTTTTTCTAACGCTTTTGCGCAAAAAAAAAAGTTCGTGGACAACATTTTTGTGCCAATTTCGCTGTAAAAATATTGTTGTAACCATGATGAAGTTTTCAATTGCTTTTTCCACCAATATACGACATCAGGCCAACTCAACTCAACTCAACTCCCCCGGCCGGTCCTTTGGTCCTTCGCCATGCCTCAATATGGCGGAAGGAATCTATTTTCGTTCGATTTAAAAAGTGCATGTGAAATAAATTTCTATAGCTGACAGTGTCAAACCATTGAGATCAGCCAGTGAACAAAACTTTCTGAATAGAATAAAGAGGAAGGAACAAAAAATAATAGAACAAAACCCAACGTCATTTCGGAAAAGGTGCTGCAGGGAAAACACGTATTAGCCGGCTTGTTCGTTTAATTTGTTAAATGTTTTCATTGTGAATTAAGATTTCAGGGAGGGAGATATAACAGAACAGTGGGTCTTAATAGGAGAGAGTTTAATATCAGGAAAAAGTTATATTCAAAATGGAAAATATGTAAATAGTATTACTTAATTTTACATATTATTATAACTTTAACATTAAATTCTAGGAATCTTTCCTAGTTGTGTAAGATGACTACACTTGACATTCTCTTCAGATTTAATATATAACAAATACCCGTTAACCTTCAGCAAAATGTCAAAGGGTTTTCGATTTCCTTCAATTTATTCAGTTATTGATCCCCAAGGGCTCTTCCAAAATCTTCTCTCAACACTCTTAATATATTACAAGAAATTATTGTGTTAACTGTGCCTTCGTTTGTCGGAAATTTCGTGGCTTTGAATATTAAACTCGGGCGGGCCACGTAGATACTGGCCCTTGTGGCACTTGAAAATATGGCTTAAATGTCTTACCAATTCGCACACGCCTCAGGAAACAATGCGAAGAATAGTAATAAATAATTTATAACTGCGCATTTGCCACATTAATCACGAGCCAACGCTGCCGGCAGTGTCGGCGTGGTAGCGGAGGACTGGCGAAGGGAAAAAAACGCCGAAAATGGCCAACAGCGGCCAAATCCCTTGCCGGGCAAAGTTTGTCCCGCTCCCGAAAAGGCCGACGCATATTAATTTCGGCACACTCAGGACCCGGGGAGACACACAACCCCATCCAGTTTCCTTCGAATTTTCCCTTCACACGACCGACCGTAAATTCTCAGGCACAGCGAAGCGTACAAATTGCCATCACTTGCGTTCAATTTTAGACTTTTCCAAGCAAATGCACAAACGCGATTAAAATGCTGACGAATGGCGGGGGGAAAGGAAAGCGAGACATGGGGCAAGGGGCTTGAGGGCTTGGGACAAGGGGCTCGAGAGGACACTGGGGTCGGACATTGGCGCCAGCGGAAAATGTCAAGGACTCGGCAGGACATCGCGTAGACTGTGAACCGGGAACACACGGCTGAAAAACAGGTCCAAGCTGCATTTGCATATCCTCACAGACCGCTTCAATTTCACACCGTGTTGGCATTTTCATCCTTTACGAATCCTGCCTGCATCTCCATACCCACCATACCCCCTCCTTCCCCCACGCGGTGTATTCCGTTGAATTTTCGGGTGGACATTTTTGGGCAATTTAAAGCTCAGAAAGTTAAGGAAATAAAAGTAGTATTTAAGTTAGATCTTTTGCAATATTTATTAGAAAAGTAATATGTTGTTTTATTAAAGCAAACTAACGTATTATTCTATTTACTTATAAGGAAGCAAAAAATATTTTTTTTATGCTTACTTAACAAATTGCGAAAAAATCTTATACGGCTTACTTCTTCCAAAACAACAATAAATTAAAATTTATAATATATTTAATTTATGATTGCCTATAAATAAGTCTCGTCTAATATTGATTATATTTGTGATAAGAAAAAACGATAAGCAGAATTTACCTGAAAATTTAGATTATCTTGGGTTGACCTATTTCAACATCCTCGATAGTATAGTGGTTAGTATCCCCGCCTGTCACGCGGGAGACCGGGGTTCAATTCCCCGTCGGGGAGATATTTATCAGGACTTTGTCTTTTTTTACATCTAATTTTAACTTCTAATTTAATATATATTCTCATTATATATGAGAATAAAATTAAATATTTTATTCCTTTTACATATAAAAAAAAGTTTACAAATCTATATTTAAAATCTACCTAGTTTGTTTATTAGTATGTATGTAATTGAGACTAGCTAAAAAGGAAATCTTAAATCATTGTAATGTTAAACTATAAAACATATAACAAAAATAACAAAAAACAAATAAATAAAATACGAAAAAAATGAGTTAAAATAAGATGATAAAAAGAGACTTTACATCCATCTCCCCGACGGGGAATTGAACCCCGGTCTCCCGCGTGACAGGCGGGGATACTAACCACTATACTATCGAGGATGTTGCGAGGCTCTCATCATATTGATGGCCTACAATACCGATTAGGATCGCTCTCTGTTGGCCTAATTTATTTATTTAATAATTAAGGGTACTTTGCCGCATCATTTGCTTTTTGTAAGCATTGTTGCTCTTGCTACTGCTGCTGCCGCTGGTGCTTTTGGTTGGGGTCGTTTGACCGTGCCCGAGAGCTCGTTAAAAAGTAAGGGAGAGCTAATTTATTTTAGCCAACTTAAATTGGCTTAGGCGAATGGCCAGAAGAAGGAAACAAATGGCGCGTTATCTGGAAACCAAAGCCCGCTGAAAGGATGGCCCTGGTCACAGTGCGGGTGCAATGCAAAATGAAAACAACAGCGGCAACTACGGCCACTACGGCGACAAAACAAAACAAAAAAAAATATAAAAAAACAACTGTCAGTTTCATTAAAACAATGAAATCTACTAAGAGCCAAAAGTTTAAATGAGCGTCTAACAACTGCAAAGGATAAAAGGACACCAGCAGCCAACATACATACATACATACACAAGAGCCCTCCTAAGAGCTAGTTGAAAAAAGCGAGCCAAAAGCGTCTGCAGTAAAATATGTACTCGAAAACAAAGTCCAAACAATAAACCAAATGGCGAAAAACAGAAAAAGCAAAACATTTAGGAAAAAAAAAAACAAAGTAAAAGGACCAAACAAGCACAGCTTGTGACCCTTTTTAGCGAGCCCTTCTCTGGCTTTCGTTGCCCATTCTTAGCTTAAGACAAAAAAAAAAGATGGAAAAATAAAAAACATTACAAGAAACAATTAGCTGCTAAAAATGGGGGCAGCAGGACAGCAGCTATTCCTTGCTTATTTCAGCTGATCCCTGAAATATGGGAGACGTTTAAGTGACAAGTCCTTGGCTGTATTCGTAAGGTGTACGACCCTTGAGGAAATGTCCATAATTAAAAGCAGTCCCTTAATTATTGGCATGGCTTTTAAGTCTTAAGTTACTCCTAAATCAAATAATTAAAACTCATTAAGGAAGTTGTTTTGGAGAAAAATAACTTGAGAGTTACCTAATGTCCTAAAGTCCTTTGAACAGTGCAAGTATAAGAAAGATAATTTAAATTTATAAATATTTAACTAACACATTAAATATATTTTTACTTTGTAATTAAATTCAATAAAAGGATATTCTTTATGTTTGCCATTAAGTAGATTCGGTTTGGTGAAGTCCTTCCTGATTTTCTCCATTCGTCGGCTATCTCTTCCTTTTTTCCATTTTCTCTTTTCCTTCCTGTTAATCTAGCTTCCTTTTTGAATTTCCAATTAGTCAGCCAAGTCAATGGAAATTTGCCTCATATGCTAGAATTTTGAAAATGTAAAAGTCTGTGAGGCTTGTACTAATTAAGGTAGCAGTAAGAATATTAGATCAGACCTTTTCCTTAGGCTGAACCAACAGTTTGATTTTGGAGTCCTAACAGGATGCTGTTTGCCTTTCCTGTTGTTTTTCAAAAAGAGCAGAAAATACTCCCCATAAAGCTTAACAGGAAAATTTAAAACATTCAATAATTTTCTGAACTCAAATTCTTTTAAAAATCTACTATTCCAAGCCAAAAAAAATAAAAATACCAAAAGAAAAATAATTGAACACATTTTTCCTGCTCGCGAGTGAAACTTTTGCTCTTCTAGTTGCCAGTGGCATTTTCGCTGCCAAATCTGTGTGAGCCATTTAACCGCAGATACATACATTAAAAACGCTCCAAGGAATCCTCTAAGAGAAAGAAGGCCATTGGCAAGCTTAAGCTGGGAAACATTGGCCCCAGGCCATTACTTGAATATCCATTTTGGGGGTAAGACAGGAAGCAACATTAGCTTTTAATTCGATCGTTTCGAAGCGCGCAGTGCCAGATACCAGCTACCAGATTCCCAGTGGCAGATGCATCTGAAGATGCAAATCTAGTTAAAGTGGCAGGCTGAGCGGGGCGGGACGGGGCAGTCGGAGCTGATAATTGTGGTGCGCCAATAAAAAGAGAATTAAGCTAATTGCCAAATTTTCAAAATCCCCTCCCCGAAGAAGAAGAAAGCCAACAGAAATAGGAAGCTCTATCTAGCTGGCAGAACAAAGAATAATAAAAGTGGAGCAAACGAAATGTGAATCTGCTGCAAGCGCACATGTTTCCAAAAAACTTTTCTTCAATTTTCCCCCCTTCCCAAATGGCACCCACTCCTTCACTCTGCATTTCCATCGCAGAGAAGTACAAGTGAAATGTAATTAGAGCCAAAAATTGATAACACAGAAAAATGGCAAGAAAAGGAAAATTGTCTGTTCACTGGGCTCTCAGCCAGCGAGTGTAATTAAAGCCTTGACTCAAACGATATTGTAGCTGCACGTCGAGGTCAGGCTTAAGATGGGCTTTCATGCCTTTTGAAACTGGGTCAGCAGCCGGATGCCGTAATTATCTTAATTGATAGGTAACATACGCTCACTAAAAGCAAATCCTGGCTAAAAAGGCACAAGAACATAATACAGAGAGATAAGTTAGGAGATTTAAAGATCAAAATGTGACTGAAGAACTTATTAATCGAAGTTTTTGGTATGTTTTTTATGGAGTCACATAACAATTAGTTAAATATTATAGAATTTATCTTTGCTTTACCCCTTTAATCATTTGAAAATTTTGAATTTTTAAAGGAAAATAATATTAAGCAATAAAATAATAAATAATAATCACCATTGTAAATAACTTTTATGGGAGAGCAGCAGGTTTTTTATCTATGCTACTTTGCTTTTAAATATTGTTAATTATCTTAAGGATTATACCTACTTTACAAGCATTAAAAATGTTCAAAAACCAATTCCTGTTAAGGATAATAAATCCATACTTCATTTTCATAACTACCTACAATTGTTTTCGAAAAAGATAAGATTAAAACCGGCACGAAACCTAAGCACTTGCCTGGTCATTTCCATCAAATTAAGCAATTTACCGGATTGCAAACTCAACTGACGATTGCACACTCGGAATAAAGGAATAACTATGCTAAAATACATTGAAGTGCATAATGAAAACGTACACGGAGCGTAATTACTCCTAAGCGGGCTATTTAACCAAGGGCCTTGCACTCCCGACTCACGCAGGCATGAATGTTGGTATATATAACATATATATATATATATGAGCGTTAAGTAGGGGCCAAAAACACAATGTTTACGCCTAGACCCTGAAAAAAAAAACAACAGAAGAAGGAAATTACACACACCACGCACACACACACTACAGTTTCGTGTATGTGTTAGATATGAAATATTTAAAACACAACGTTTCGGTAATAAAGCTCTCAGCCCCAGTCTCTGCTCCATTCCCTCGGCGGTGCCCTCGTTATTTCAGCCCTCAGTCCCTCCTCTGTCCGTTCTGTCATTGAAAATGAGTGTAATTTATGTATTAGCATGTGCCATAGTGTGTGTGTACGGGTGAGTGTGTGTGCCAGCCGCATAATAAAACATGCAAAAATATGCAAATTGCCGCAGTCAACGCGATGAACTTTCATTACGCCTTGTTCTCGTCACTCTAAAGACCATTTTCCGTTTCCATCCACACTTCCCCTTCATCCTTTCATCCTTCCACTCTGGCAGGCAGCAAGTCCGGGAAAATCGATTAAATCACTTAAAGAGTTTATCGAACTTTATGCCACAGTTGGGAGAACACACAGAAATCGCTTGAAATACAACTCAAGACCCCGTTTTGTGAGAAGCGCGGAGAGAGGTCCGTGCGGGAAAAGGAAACTCAAACTAGACAAGGACGATGTGCATAATTTTTGCACGCTAGATTGTCATTTAAAATGAGTTAAGCCCGACTGCAATTGCTGCAATGCGGAAAAGTTGCCTGAGTTGGATTTGGGGAGTCTAAGTCCTGGCCTCGTCGTCGTCAGGTAACTGGCGTTATAATGAGCAAACAATAAAAGCAAACGTCCCAGCACGAAACAATGATGGCGGACAGAAAAGGATGGCAGGATATACACACACATACACACACACAAACAAAAACCAATTAGATGCAACGACGAAGAGGACGACGAAGGCCAAAAGTGCCAGCGCAACTTTTCGTGTCCTGTCGATGTTGCGACAAGTCCATCCACGCCGGGTCGATGGTGGCAGAAGGTCCTGTCCCATCAGCCATTGTGCACCTTGTTAGCAAAAGCCAAAGAAAAAGCAGAGTCACAGTCAAAACAAAACACAAAAAAAACAGAAGCTTTTGCTAAATAAAACTAAAACAATGGCAGCCTTCGGTCGCCATGCTAATTGCATTCTCATTGTTAATTACTTGCATTTAAGCAACCAAAAGGAATGAGAACTTTAAACACAAGGAAATAAATAATGTAAATATTTTTTAAAAGGGTTTTTGAGACTTTATTAAATGAGTAAGCTCTTGCTTCCTCAATCAATAGATCGTCAGTAGCTTTGTAAATTCCTTTAAAGATTAAATTGTATATTTTATGTACATTTTTTGCTTGATTTTTTGGCTTCACTTTTATTGCCACAATATAAACCTCTCCTCTTTTATTTAAATTTAAAGTTAAATAATACTTCAGCCAGACGGATTTTCAATTTTCAAGATTTTTGATTTAAGGCTTCCCCATCCTCTCTCAGCTTCCACCATTAACTCCTCTTTGGGAAATTGTTTTTATTGGCCGTTAGCCCCACCTGTCCTTCGTCTGTTACATCGTCAAGCCCCCCTCTACGGTTTCCCTAATTCAGGGGGATTTTTCGGTACTTCCCCCGTCGAAATGCGAGACGCTTTCACTTTTCACTCACCGCGTGACTTTTACAGCCTCTTAATTTAAGCACTCGCCTGGCTCTGAATAGGTGCCCCGTATCCTGGCGTATCCAAGGGGGATGGTTTTTTCGGGGGGGAAAATTAATTTGTTGCAGACGACGCTTTTAATGTGGCTTTTTGTTGAATTAATGTAGCATTCGCTAGTAGCTGCTCGTTGGACCCCCTTGGCTCTCATTTCCCGTCACACGTTCCTCGTCACGTAATTCGCATTTTCCATTCCGCTTTTTCGGTGGAGCTGCCGTTGAACGCCACGCCCACGTGCCAGCACTGTAAATTTGATAGATTACACAGGAGCCGGGCCAGGCCAACCCAAAAAACATGACCAAAAATCACAAAATGCGCTTGGCAAGGCCATCAGCATGAAATTCTATTGAAATTGCGGCCCCCTTGACGACGCTCCCTCTCGAAAAACCCATAAACATGCAATTTTCAGCTATGATTTTTGCATAAATCCAGGCCATGATGATTACACCAAAGAGCTGTTGCCTAAAAGTAACACTTATAACATTGGGTTTTTTAGTACTAAAAGATATTGAATGCTTAAACAATTTAATTTAAAATTGTAGTAATATTTAATAAATATTTGTAACTCCTTTAAGGAACTCTATCATTTGAATATAACTTTTAAGAATGAAATTGCACATTTTTATTTACTATCTAGAACTTCCTTTGTGTTGCCTACGACTTTCTATTTTCTTTGTTAAATCAATATCAATATTAATATTTTATCGAGACAAAACCTCTGATTTTCTTGAGACTGAAAATTCACTTAATATATTTGTCTGGAGATCTAAATCTTCCATTGAGCCATTGATGATTGCATTGCCTTCCGAGGCTGAGTTGTGTGTGGATATGGAGAAGTGCCATGGCAGTTCGATGCCGTCAGTAAAACCATTTCCGGCCAGACAATAAACGGGCGCTTGGCATTTCCTGTACTGTTCTGTGCTGTTGTTCGGCTTTTTCCATATTTCTTTTGCCTGCCTTTATTTCATCGCAGTGAAGCTTGACAAGGACAAAGAGAAAAACGCCGAAGCGCCTGTGACAGGAGCCAGGCAATCCGCTGCACAAACAGAAAATCAGAACGACGAAATAAAAACAAGAAAATCTCATTTATCTTCCCGACTATGTGGCCGCAGGCGCATTCAATGCCTTTTGCCGAGAAGGCATGTCAAAAGTGGGGACTCTTACTCCTTAGTGCGATGTTGTTGTCGTTTAGCTTAATGGAATTTGGCGCTAACATTTATCCAGACAATAGCAATTGATAAATACTTTATAATATTCGCTCTATGTAACATATTTTCCTTTTTTCGCCGGACACTTTAATGCATAATAAGTACAAGCTGAGAATATGTGCCACGTTGCAGGTAATAGAATGTGGCACATAATTGACGTTTATCTGTGACATTGTTTGCCGAGATGAAGCCACATTTAAGTGGTGGGTGTGGTGTGGCTTCACTCTCGAGCCACATGTCTCTCAAGAAAAGTTATTCAATTTTATTTGCTAATCTATGACAAAGCAAATATATTTTGATGGGAGTATCCTTCACAGGCTGCACAGCTTGACATGCCTTTTGTATTTTATTTTGTATTTAATAAACCTTTACTGTATTTTAATTTAATGGAATTCATTCTCCTCTTTTTGCAGACAATGAACTGTATTCCGGCACTGTGGCCGACTTCAGTGGCAGCGATCCGATTATTTACAGGGAGCCACTGCAGACCGAGCAGTACGACAGCCTGAGTCTCAACGGTAAGTTCCAGCCGCGACGCGCTATTGTAGCCACTTGTGGTAATTGAAAAACGTCAAGGATCCTGTCAGGATGGCGCTTCCGTTTATTAGCGCAATGCGGCTGGGCATTTTCCCCTGCTCCCCTGCCTCCTTACGACTGCAACTGCAGCTCCAGCTGCCCCGATGTCCTGTCGAATGTCAGTTAGCGATTGCGTGCAATTGCCTTTTGCATATTTCAAGGGTCTCGGGGCGTTGCCAGCTGGCGTTGCCATGTACAAGCTTCCATTAACTGAATCTGAATCCGAATAGACATGGCACGTGCTACTGTCATTTGCTACCACGAAGAAGATGTGCGTCCAGACTTCATAAATAATATTTCAGGGTCGAACAGGGGGCAAACTATGACTCATGAAGTCCCTTAGAAGTGTTTTAAAATCTGTTAAAACCTCAAAAATGCAAAAAACATATATTAATTGAGCAAACAGTGCTCCTATTTATGCATATCTTACTTATAGATACTTATTCTCTTGCAAATCTTGAAACGTAAATTCAATTTCTAGACTTTAAAGTACTTTTATGTGACAGTGACTTAATCCTAGTCAGTCCCAATCCCTATTTAATGCATATCAATGAACCCATTCACATGTCCATCCATAAACTCTATATATCACCGACTGATGTCCCATAAAAAGCCAGTAAGGACCCGAAGCGCGTGCATCACAATTTCATGAAAATTGACGATACACGAAAAGGAAAGGCCATAAAAATGTTTACAATCTCAGAAAACTATAAATAAATTTTTGATGACTAAACTGTTTTTATCATTTTTTCGTCTCATTTTCGTTTCGTTTTTGCAGCGCCCAACTTTGTGAGCTCATTTACGCAGGGAGATTTTGTATATTTCTTCTTTCGCGAAACCGCTGTGGAATTTATCAACTGTGGCAAGGTAAGTAGTAAGAGTTTTTCCATCAATTTGTAGAACTCGAAATCAGTGCCAAAAGACACAGAATAAGCAGAAATACAAGTACAATCAGAATCATACAAAATAACTGCTGATGTCTGGCATTTGTCAACGGTCTGCCCTGCAGCGGAGCTTGGAATTAATATCTTATCTCGACGTTATCCTTTCAGGCGATTTATTCGCGCGTTGCCCGCGTCTGCAAGTGGGACAAAGGTGGCCCGCATCGTTTCCGCAACCGCTGGACGTCCTTCCTTAAGTCCCGCCTCAACTGCTCCATTCCGGGCGATTATCCCTTTTACTTTAACGAAATACGTAAGTTCTTGCACTTAAATCAGAGAAGAATTGCACTTATTTTACTTTCTCTTTATTTATTACCATCAAATTTTTTTGTACATTTAATTATATATTTATTTGTAATCCTCAGAATCTGCTAGCAATCTGGTGGAGGGACAGTATGGCGCAATGAGCTCCAAGCTCATCTACGGAGTCTTCAATACGCCCACCAACTCCATTCCTGGTTCAGCAGTTTGTGCATTTGCCCTGCAGGTAAGTCTGGTTGCCTTTGCATTGGATTTCTTCAAGTTAAACATTAAAATTGAACCATTTCCTTCTTCCACAGGATATCGCCGATACGTTCGAGGGCCAGTTCAAGGAGCAAAGCGGCATCAACTCCAACTGGCTGCCGGTAAACAATGCCAAGGTAAGTTCTTTCCGCATAAGCATTAATCCCAACCCTTAACTTCCTTCCAAGACCGCACTTGAGCGCAGATGTTGCCCAGAAAATTTATGACTTACGGCCGCCGTGCCATAAAAATGTTGAGAAGAGAAAATGTATTCTCCGTTTGGCACAAAATTTGCATTTGCATCTCGAATGCTTTTGCCAATTTCCAACAGATGACTGCACATGTCGCCATCGATTTGTGGTTTTGCCTAAGTTGGGAAATTTTTTGGAGAAGAAATGCATATAATATTTTATAGATTTAAATTTAAGTATTCCTTCTTATTTTTGATGCTAAATACATATTCTTTTTCTTTTTGTTAGGTGCCTGATCCTCGTCCTGGTTCCTGTCATAACGATTCAAGAACGCTTCCGGATCCCACACTAAACTTCATCAAAACGCATTCGCTAATGGACGAGAATGTGCGAGCATTTTTCAGTCAACCGATTTTGGTCCGGACGAGCACCATGTGAGTAACTGCATTCCAGCATATTTCGTTGCTTAGTCACTTCCGTTTCCTGTGGAAGAGATATAGAGAGAGTGGGATTTATATATAAATTTGCAGGGAGCCAAGTGGTCAAGAATGACCGATTTAGAGTTTTATTCTCCTTTTTGGGCATCCAAAACGTGACTCTTAATTTTGTTAGCTTAAACGAACTATTCATAATATTTTTGTTAAGAATTAAATATTTGGTAGCTTGATATAATATTTTTTTATATTTATAAATCCTAGTTAGACGAATTTCCCTCCATTCTTACTATGTTTCAAATATCAAAGTAAATCCTGTCAAGAATTGACCATCATATGGGTTCATTGGCATAAATGTTGCAGCATCTGTTCCAGTTTATGGAAATTTCTCCTCTAAAGGTGTTAGTCAGCGCAAATAACCGTAAACCAAAGCAATCTGAATGGCGGGCAGGGGGCGGAAAATGCAGAGAACTGTTATCATAAATTATTTGCCAGCGATTTCGCATCTACAATACTACCCCACCCACCCCTTTTCTGGCCCGAGGGGAAAATTTAAAAATTCAATTTGGCAACTTTTCCATGTAATTGAGCCACAATTACGGGGCGAAGAACAGCGCTGAAATGTATGCTGGCATAGCGGTGAAACTTTAAAGAGGGCTAAATCATAAGCGAGCCACTGAGCATTGCTCTCGACACTGTGAACAAGTGGTGCCGGTTGGGCACAGTGGGTCCAAGGGCTTCAAAAAAAATATAGAGAATTATTTGTATGATTCAAGACTGATTTTATATTTTATACAGAATTTTTAACACTAAGATCACTCAATTAGGATTAATTACACTTTGTAGTGTAGCTTCTGGTGCCTCTCTTCTGCGTAGAAAAAATACAGACTAACCTCTGAAAACTATAAAATGAATATAGTTCAGATCCGCCTACATACCCCCCCTGATTTTAAGCTTTTACCTTCCTCTAACAATATGTGTTGGCCCCCATTTTGATATTAAATTTTGATCCACATAAATGCGAGCACGTTTATCATTGGGCCTAGAAAAGCCACAATGTCCTTCTTTTTTTTTTTGGCCAAAAAATACCGCCTGAATACCGTATTGAATGAATGCGAAGAGAGCAAGCATAACCGCCGAGTACCTGCCTCTCCACTGGCACCACTGTATCCTGTTCGGTTCGAGGTGAATGTGGATGTGGATGTGGAGATGGTAATGGTGGCAGGGGCAGCTGCCTTTTGCGATAGTTTGGAGCAAACGAAGCGAGCCAGCCAGAAGGAAATGCATGGATGCGCCGAGGAGGCAACCCGTAACGAAAATATGTATGCACAACTGAATAAATTAGAATGAAATATGGAACACGTAGCAACAACGCAGACTGCCGACCTGCTGCCGCTCCTCCAGGCAGGCTCCCTACGCATCCGCATCCGCATCCGCATCTGAATCCGCAACTGCAACTGCAGCCTCAACCCCTGGAACAATTTTCTGTGCCACATGAGTACACCACAACAAATGCAAGGGCTAGTGTGGTGTGTGTGGGTGGAGCGGCCACTTTCTGCAACTGACTCATTGCATTTTGGGACGGATGCGGATGCTCTACGCCCGAAAAACGGGAACAGGACGAGAGCGTGCATTGGAATTTAATCAAGAGACCAGGACACTCAATTGAAAGCATAAAAATGCGCACAAGTTACTCACCAAAATTGTTGTGTGTGTTGCTCAACTATTCTCATCTCAGCTGCTCAGCTGCCAAAAAAGATTGCATTAAATTCGGATTCAGTTGCCGGAATCACGACTTAGCGTCATCGCCATTCCATAAATCACTCCACAAACTGGGTCAAATATGTACAGAGGGGTCGCGTAATCAAGTGGCAAGTCAATATTTAATCATCTCTAATGATGCGGGCCAATACAAATGAATGCGAAATGCATCAACAGACACTAATATTATCCACTTTAATTCAAAGAATTCAATTATTATTGTCGTTAAAAGCAGCTACTGTTATGATGAAGATTTTTAAAACTTGTATTGATTTCAAACTTTTCGGAAACTTGGCTACCAGTTGGAATTCAGAATTTCAGTTAGAATTAAAATATGCACAGCTTTGAGTATCCTTAAATGTCTTATTTCCTTCATTTATTCTTAACTTGCCTCATCACCTTCGTAAAAATTTACATCAAAATCCTGCCAAAGTCGCGGCACATCTCTAATGGCTTAACAGCCTCTTTTTTTGAGCCAGGTCAAGCTCTTAGTGCCAAGTCAGTTTTGACAGGAGAATACATTTATCATATTTTTCGATTTGAATTCAGACAATACGCATAAATTATATAATATATATTCGACCAGAAATGGAAGGAAATGCCGCATAAATCGGGCGTCGAAAATGTGCGGGGATTTATTGAACGCAAATGACAAAATCAAATCAAAAATGTGCCCCCCTCCCGAATTTATGGCAATGGGCCGCAGAAAACATACATAAATTTATTATAATTTCTTTGGGGTCCGGCTATTTCCTGCGAATGGTCCCCAGAGTGGCTCTGTGTCTGCTATGGGGGCGTGGCACAAATAAATCTGGAAGAGAAGAAGACGAAGCCCATGATGATGATGATGATAATGATTTGCATACTACGAGGCGAAAGTTTTGAGGCAAAGTCGAAAGTCGAGAGATGGAGAGAGCGTCTCGGCAAAAGTTGAATGTCCCAGCATGTTGGCAGCTCGGTCTCCGTTACAAATTGCTTCCTGACGCAGACCGGAAGCATCCCATATTCAACCGATTTCTGCCAGCTGGCTGACCATATCCCGTCGGCATCTTCTTCCTGTCTGTCCCAAGGTGTATCGCCAGTGTATCGCATTGTCCTTAACGTGCTCTTATCGCCTCCAGTTGGTGGCCAGATGAGCTGACTGGACCGACCGACTGACTTCCTCTACATCCTTCGTACTCCTGCCATTTGTCTGGCTTTTGCCTTTGTTGCTGTCATCGCCGGTAGACGCTGCTCTCTACTCTCTTCGAACTCATCGGAGCGATACAAAAAGTTGGCAACATTTTCGCAAGTTTCAATTGCCAGGACTTTGGACTTTGACCCGGCACAGGACGTGGTTCTGGCTGCCTTTTTAAATATTTCTTGACTTGCTTGCTGGCTTTACTTGTTTTGCATATGCTCAACCATGAACTTGCTTTCTAATTTTAAGTTTAACTCAAACTGGTTGTTGGTTCCTTAAAAAGGCAACTGTAAGGATAAATAATTAAACAATTCCCAAGAGTATTTCCTATGACTTAATGATTAAATTTGTTAAACTTTGAATATTTATTTGAAACAAGAAACATAATTGTTATTGAAAAGCTTTAATAGTAAATTCCCTTCAAGTTTCGCTTGATATAAAACATCTATTAAAGAATTATTCATGAAAACAAGAAAAAGGCTTGACATGACCACAAACTAAGCTGAAATTAGATTTCAAAATCCAACCAACTAACTTGTACACAGGAAATGTAAACTTTATTTAATGAATTATTCCAAAAATATGTAGAGCAATTTGGAAAATTGTTGCTGCAAAGCCCCCCGAGCAACAAGATTAGTTAATTAACAATAAAAATAAAAAAGAATTGCAGAGCAATGGGACATGGAGTGGCCCCATTGTAACTTCCATTCTGGCTGCCAGACATTTGCATTTAAATCGAGGCACAAGGCATGACAGCAGCAGCAGGACACGACCGACCACAAAACAGCGGAGGGGCGGACGGCGCTTTTGCGGTGAAATCAGAGGGAAATTCTCGTTTTTATTTCATCTACTTCTGCTTTGTTGTTGTTCGGAATATGCTTTTTGCATAAAAAAAAATAAACATAAAAAGGACACAAAACTAGTAGTTGCAGCACCGAATGTTGCCACTCATGTTGCACTGTCGCTCTGCTAACCAGTCGTCCCTCGGCCACAATGCCGCTGCGGTCCCTTCTGTCCATTATTAATGGACGTCTAACCGAAATGACTGAAGCCTGTCCGTCGTCCTTCCGTCCATTGTCAGGAAAAACAGGCGAAAACATTGTCGGAAAATAAAGAAAGCATGGGTATGGATTGGCATTCTGTCGTTCATTTATATCAAAACCGCCAGAGTTTTTGATGAAAGAGAAATTAGTTGTAAACGAAATGGAAAGAACGAAGAGCAAAAGTAATTAAGGAGTCGATAGGGAGTGTTAAAAGTTAAATATATTCTAGGTTATATAAATATCTTTGTAAATAATCAACTCGAACTTGTTCCATTTCAGTTACCGCTTCACCCAAATCGCTGTAGATGCACAAATCAAGACTCCTGGAGGCAAGACCTATGATGTTATTTTTGTGGGAACAGGTAAGTTTTCACATACAATATATAATGAGCTATTTCATAATATAACCCCAACATAGATCACGGCAAGATCATCAAATCAGTGAATGCCGAATCTGCCGATTCCGCTGACAAAGTCACATCCGTGGTCATCGAGGAGATTGATGTGCTGACCAAAAGCGAACCCATTCGAAATCTGGAGATCGTCAGGACCATGCAGTATGGTGAGTGGAGTTAATTAATACATTTTCCATGCCATGCTATAGAGCTGGTACTCAATTCTCATTAAAATTCGCAGATCAACCGAAAGATGGCAGCTACGATGATGGCAAATTAATCATTGTGACGGACAGCCAGGTGGTGGCCATACAACTGCATCGCTGTCACAATGACAAAATTACCAGCTGCAGGTGAGTGTCAGACCAGACTCCTCCTCGTACCTCCATCACATCCCATTTCGACCTCGCTACATACTCCAGACAATGGCATTTTTATTATCATGTAACAATTTGCGTGTCGCCTGTCTGACACTTGACTGCCTCAATATGCCATATATTCGTGGAGTTTTTCGCTCTATCCACTTTTCATTTTGGCTTTTGCTACACAGAGATAAATATTGGGGATTTAAAAGAATTATTTTAATTGCATTTAATCAAAAATCAAAGGATATATAAGGCTCTAAAGGCTGAAAGTCTATAATAAAACTAATAAGAACATATTAAAATATTTTATTAAATTTCAAACAATTTTCAAAGAGAATCTATTTAAAAAGATATCTAATATGATCCAAAATATGATATGATCCAGTAAACACTTAATCCAAACCCCAGCTATATTTTCCAACACACATTTTCCTTTTTTTCTCTCTGTATTTATGTAATTTATCCACATTTTTTCTCTACCTTCACCCCCACAGCGAATGCGTCGCATTGCAGGATCCGTACTGCGCCTGGGACAAAATTGCTGGCAAGTGCCGCTCCCACGGCGCTCCACGATGGCTGGAGGAGAACTATTTCTACCAGAATGTGGCCACCGGCCAGCATGCGGCCTGTCCCTCAGGTGAGTGAACGAAGCATCCATGGAACTCTCGATACTAACTCCGATTTACTCTCGCGCAGGCAAAATAAATTCAAAGGATGCCAATGCCGGGGAGCAGAAGGGCTTCCGGAACGACATGGATTTGCTGGACTCGCGGCGCCAGAGCAAGGATCAGGAAATCATCGACAATATTGATAAGAACTTTGAAGGTGATTTACCCAAGCACTGGCTTCTTCCAGACAATATTTATATCATATTTTCGTTGCACTCGTTTCTTTTTTGTATTATGCACGTACTTGCTTGTCAATTTACTCCTCTTCCGTGTACCCACCTTTGCCTGCTCCCTGCTCCTGTTCCGTGTTACCTGTTGTCTTCATCGCCAATCACATTTTCATTTTGCGCGGATTCCCCAAGCTCCGGCTGTCGGGTTATTGCCACTTTATGCCATTCAGCTCTCCGTTATAACTGCTGGCTTCTGGCACTTTATTTTAAGCGAAAATACTTCATTTTATTTGCAGCTATTTTGTGTTTAATCCTTAGTATATAGAACCTCTTTTACCTTTTCCTAAAATATTTATTTTAAGCTTTTTAACAACATGTTTTATTATTTATATCAATAATTTTATCAATAATTATATGTTACCTGTATGTTGTACCTTTGTACTAACTCTTATTCATATTTTTATCTTATCTTTCTTTCCTTATGATTTCTGAACGATTACGTGCGTTCTAAAATTCGATGTTTGGATGTTTATTGATGTCGTTGCAAATAATGGATCCAACCTTCATATAAAACCAACCCCACACTGAAAAACCCAACACAACAAACCACATATTTGGTGTGCATTAAACTGTTGTTGTTGCTGTTGTTGTTGAATGTTTTGCCTAATGCACACTACTGTACCGATGCGAAACGAACCATTATCCATGACCACATAAAACCGATAATTTGCTAATTGAAGGACCCCAAATTTCCCCAGATATAATCAATGCCCAGTACACAGTGGAGACCCTGGTGATGGCCGTGCTGGCGGGTTCGATCTTCTCGCTGCTCGTTGGCTTCTTCACGGGCTACTTCTGTGGCAGACGCTGCCACAAGGATGAGGATGACAATCTGCCATATCCGGACACGGAATACGAGTACTTTGAGCAGCGACAAAATGTCAATAGGTGGGTTTGACTTTCTCCCAGCTAATGAGCTTGATTTAACAAGACTTTCTTCTCCACAGCTTCCCCTCGTCATGCCGCATCCAGCAGGAGCCGAAGCTGCTGCCCCAGGTGGAGGAGGTGACGTATGCGGAACCGGTGCTGCTGCCCCAGCCGCCGCCGCCGAACAAGATGCACTCCCCAAAGAATACGCTGCGCAAGCCGCCCATGCACCAGATGCACCAAGGCCCCAACTCGGAGACACTCTTCCAGTTCCAGCCCGATGGCTACAATACCCAGCAATCGTATCGCGGTCGCGATAACTTTGGCACCCTGCGCTCACACCAGGTGATGGTGAGTATCGATCGATGCTGACCAGGCTAGAGGATATCCTTAATCACAATGTTGTTTCATTTGCAGGGCGACAACTATAGGCGCGGCGATGGCTTTTCCACAACCCGCAGCGTCAAGAAGGTGAGTTCAGCCTGACTTTTCCACCCATCTGGGAGGGGAGCAGACGGATCTTTTTCATTTCCAACTATCGTATTTAACTACTATTACTACTACTAATCTCTAACCTTAACCATTGCGCTCTTTTCGATGTTGTTCGACATTTTTGACACTACGTACATAGTTATCGAGAGTCCTTGTGCTGCGCTTGTATTTGAACTGTATTGAACTCTCTCTATCTCTCCTCACACAATCGTCGATTGGTGTATTTCTTAGTCTCACCACCTCTTCAGCTTGTTTTTCGTGTCTCCTCTAAGTGTGTGTGTGTGAGACTCACCCTTAAAATGTGGTTTAACGTATACATATATCTATTATATAGCACAAAATCGCATAATTATAGTATCTCATCCTTCTTAGCCCACAAATATTGTGTATATGTCGTTGTAGCTTTCATTGTTGTGTGTTGTCTACTATTATTATTATTTGCATGCTTATTTTTTTGGGACTTGTGCTTAATTATTAATTGCATTTCCACCAAAAGATATTACTGTTTTGAAGTCTTTGATAAGATATGTCACTCACTGGTACCATTACCACTATCTATGATAATGATATATGGTATGATATGATCTGTGATATTCTATGACTATAAATTATTAATCGGAAATATATTCTTAACTAGTTTTGATTAAAGTAAAAAGGTTTCTTTACGTTAAAGTTTAAATTAGTTGAATTAATAACTCCAAGGATTTCCGAAGTACGAAGCATCGTCTGATGGCTATTATACCATACAAAATGTAGAAGGGTTTCAACTGCAAAATTATGATATTCGAGGAAAATATCGCGCTAAATATCACATTGAAAATATAGTAAACTTTAGTATATAGAAACTTTAAGCATTTAAATATTGTTATATTCGATAGGAAACTAGTTTTAGGAAGCTGATAAACCATTGAAGTGTGCAATCTATATTTTATGGCACTCCTAGTACTGATGATATTTCTGAAAGCTGAAATAATTTAATTGTATTGTAGTTACAAAATGTATTTAAAGCTAAGACTCCCGTTGCTTCGAGAATAGTGTAAATATTACATTAAAAAGGAAAGATTGCCTACGCTAGTATTTTTGCTACATTTTTATCATTTCTTTACAAGACCCATAATTAATATACACTATGTCCTAAGTTCCTGGGACTAAGAAGAACTTTTCCCTTTCTACATTTTATCTTTTGCTGCTTTGAATGGGTTTACTATATAAAATTGTACCATATATAATTGAAGCTCTTGATTTTCTATACGCTAACCCATCATTTCAACTCATCGACCTCATCTCCATTTAGGCGCATGCATAAGATACCTTCAATTTCATCTCGATCCCCTCATCTTTCGCTTATATTCTTTGGCATTTGGGTTCTTCAAGCTGGAAATACACCAATCGTTCGAATCGAGACGGGTCCTTGTACCATTTCCATCTCTTTTTAAGCATTTTGTATAGTTCATTTCACAACTACTTCTTCAGTCCAGAGAGACACTTTTCCCAACGATACTAACAGCCTTTCACAAACTCAAAACAAAGACAAAAACAAATACCGAAAAACAAAATCGAAAAAAAAAAGAAAAACAAAAAATCTATCTCTATCTTTTCTCTCTTCTTCTTCCCCTTTTTTCATTAGGTTTACCTTTGAGACGGGAGTGGGGCGGCTGAAACCAGTCAGGGACTAATTACCCAAAATATGGTAAATACTTAATTATAACTAAAGCTGACTTTAGTTGATTTTAATTTTAATTTTACTTTGAATTTCTATTTATTTATTATTATTTCTTGACTATCCCTTTTTTGGTTTTTGGTTTATTTTGTGGGGCTTCGTTTGCTAAATAATATTAATCTGGAAAATTTGAAATTTTGCTCAAAAGCTGCAATATGGAAGCTCTCTTCGCAACGAGCTCAACCGAAATTCGCTAGGCAAAAAGTAATTTTCAAAAGAAATCTTCACGGTTTTTTGCTCTTGTTAAATTTTTTTCTGAAAATTTTTTGGAGCACCGTTGCAAAGTTTAGTTTTCAATTTATCGATAGATCTTTTTTAGGCACTGTTGTTGCAGAAGCTTTGTTCCTTTCCTTCTCTCTCTCTCTCTCTCTCTTTATAACTATCTTTCTCTCTTCACTCACATTTGCTTTTTGATTTGACATATGACACATTATCGAATGCGAAAAAATAAGTTATCGATACAACAATCGGTCAATCGATCAGTCCAGCCCAGTCAGCCATCCCGCGCCCAGCTCGCTTGATTGCCAGCGTGTCCTTCAGCCTGTTTCATTCCCCGATCCCAGACCCGAGTTCCGCGCTTCTCGATACCAGATTCCGATTCACACTCTTGATCTCTCCTGCATGGGCGCCAAAATCCTCAAATTAATCAAGTCCTTCCAGGATGTGTGTGTGTGTGTGAATTAGTGTTAGAATACAAATATGACACATTACCCGGTCACATACATTACTATAAGTAACCTGCAATAATTAAACTATTACCCTAAATAATTGTTAAGCTTTTTATTTAATTAATGGAATATGCTAAGCACACACACTCGACATTTTCTGTTTGCTTGCCGAAATTTAAAGTGAAAACCAATTGGAGGAAACTGTATTGCCAGCTAAGAAAGTAAACTAAAAATTACAAATTAATACAACTAAAAATCCTAGATAAATTTTATGTTTAACTAAATTATTATTTGGGTTGCTAGAACCGCAGAAACACAAACACAAAAAAAAATTGGCCTTGGCTTGAGAGAAAAGATTTGACTGCGAACGTGTAATTTTGAAGCAAATTAGCGTTATCCTTTTTTTCTTGTGTTGTTGTTTGGTTGGTTTCCTCAACATTTTTACGTAACTCTTACGAAATCTTGAATCTTGAATATATAGTATGTAAAAGCTGAGAAATTGATAAACACTCCAACCCCCTATATATAGGCTGTAAACAACACAAACACACGTAACAGAAGTCTTGGTCGCGCAAGAAGACAGCCGCCCCGTCATGGCATTGGTAAGTGTAAACCTTGTGTTAAGTTATAGAGTTATATGCCAACCAGAGAGACCCACACAGAGGACACAGAACACACAAAACACCACCGCTCTGTCGGCGGCTCAACCTCCTGCTCCTTCTCTACCACCTGTCCTTTCTCTCTATTTCTGTCTCTGATCGATCTCTGTGATTCGAGACCCGAATGATGGGTTGGACAGCCCCCTTGTGGGGTATCCCCTTCAAAATTGCATTCTTAAACCTAAACTTTACCTTCAATTATTCCTAAAAAGTAAAAAGTCACAATATTATTTTTGTGTGCTCTTGTTTTATTTACTATTTTTACCATATAACTTGATATATTCAGTTGATACTTGCGTGTAAGAGTAGTTGCTGTGTGAGTGTTTATGTGCATGTTGCGGCAGACTCCTCGGTGTTGTGCATATGCATCCCTAGCCTCTCAGTGTGTTACCTTCTATGACCCGATGCAACATGCACCCAAGCACCCATGCCCATGCCCATGCCCAAGTCCAATGAATCTCTCGACCTCGAACCCCGCTAATTCATGTGTCTTTGTGCTCTTGCAGTAACTCAACACCGCTCCAATAGCCCCCAGCAGCAGCCGCAGCAGCAACAGCAGCAGCCCCAGCCGTCGCACTCCAGTTCCGGCTCCTCGCCCGTAATGTCCAACAGCAGCAGCAGTCCGGCCCCGCCATCCAGCAGTCCCAGTCCGCAGGAGAGCCCCAAGAACTGCAGCTACATCTACCGTGATTGATTGATATGCAACACCAAATCGATGCCACTCATCCAGGCCCAGCCCACGCACCCACTACCGCTCCCGATTCCGCTTCCAGTCCAGCAGCAGCAGCAGCAGCAACAGCAGCAGCAGCACCAGCAACAGCACCAGCAACATCTTGCCAAGAGTCCGATTGGCGGCAGGAGATTTGCCAAGGCCAAGTCCATGCCGGTGACACCCGTTCAGCCGCAGTCACCGCTGGAGGAGACGCCCTCCTATGAGCTGTACGAACGCCACGCTCACTCCGATGCCCACGGCCACTCGGACTTCGATGAGGACCTGGAGGACACCTCATCACTGGCCATGATCACACCGCCGCCGCCCTACGACACGCCCCATCTTCTGGCCTCGCCACCAGTGCCACCGCCCCGTCGATTTCGCTTCGGCAACCGAGAGCTGTTCAGCATGAGTCCTGCTGGCGGTGGTGCCACGCCCACAACCTCCAGCACTGCCATAACGCCCACAAAGCTAAGTGCAGCGGCGGCAGCCATGTTCGCCGCCCCTCAAATGGCAACGCAACTCAACAGGAAGTGGCGGCGACGAAGGAGAAATAGCAGCTCCGGCGACTCCAAGGAACTGGACAAGCTGGTGCTGCAGTCAGTCGATTGGGACGAGAACGAGATGTACTAGCAGACAAGCCGGAGATATAGGCACTTTTAATCGAAAGTTGAACCCTTAGAAAGGTATTAACTAACTAGGGAAGTTTTGAGAAAGAGCATGAAATTTCTTCAATTTCGATTTAAAAGCTAGGAAAAATTATTCGATTCCTAGCTTAAGTGCTTATATAAATAGAAGAAACATTGTTTGTTTTAAGGTGGTATTAATTGTATTAAATTACTTAAAGAATGTCCACAAATTATAAAGGAGAAAAGCAAGCATTAGACTTATTTCCTTTTTGAAAAGAAAATATATAAAGTAAAAATTCTTTTTAAATTTGTAACATGAAAAATGTACTAAAATTTTAATTATTCATACACAAGTTTTGTGTATTTGAAAACTTTTAAATATATTTAATACCACTTTAAACAGTACACACTCAATCGATAAGGGCGCCTGCAATTTACACTGTGACTTATGGGGCTGATTATAATACCCCTTATCCTCAACCATCCTCGCTCCCTTCATTTATCCAAAAAAGTTGCAATCAAACAAAAACAAAAGCTTGCTATGGGAACTGCATGGGGATTTACTTACACAAAAAACCCGAAAGCCAGAGAGAAGTTATACACGAACTTTATAATTATATAGCCTTTATACATATACCCAGATCTGCTTAGTATACAAAAGCATAACATATAACGTACGTCTATATGACTCTTTATATACAAACATGATTATATATACATATAGACACGGTTAAAAAGTAACAAAGGCTACGCTAAATTAGAGCTGCAAATGATATTGTTAATTACCAATTTGAGCAGAGTCAACACTTGTAAATATTAAACATAGAAAGGACGAAATGAAAAGGACGTAGGCTAAGCAAACCTTATTCGAGTAGAGTGTATGCGATATACAAGATTTTTTGCATTTAACCCTGAGAGAAATGGAAAATAGAAGAAATTTACATGGCAAGATATAAACAAAACAAAAACGAAACGCTTATTACTGATTTACACCAGACAAAAACGAAAGAAATTAACTACCAAAATAGTGTATGATGAGGAAGGCAAACAAATTAGTCGTAAGCCGTCAGAAATCGAGTAACTAAGTAGGGTTTTCCGTTGTCAATTTTCGTTTGCTGAGCCCCCCTGCTAATCTACTCTTCGTGAATCTTCTGCTTCAGTCTCTTGTAGGAAAGTGTAAATTATGTACAGGACTATATACGCATTATATTCAACCGATCTGTACAGAAATCAGTATGTGCGATATGTGCCATAACCGGGTGATTGGCGCCCAACCGTGGGCCCACATCCATTTTTTTAGTTAGTTTTTTATTGTTTGCATTGGTTCGGGATAATCCGTTAACCGAAAATGAACTCGCTATCCATGTATATATATATACGAATATATATTATAGGAAGGACACACAAATTTTATGTGACGTGATCGATCAAAATTTAGTGAAAGCATTACAACTAAACATTAGCCTAGCCACATAGATTTTGTATAATAGATCAGATCAGAGCAGGACAGAGAAGAAAACTTTTGAAAATATTTTCACTAGGGGCATTGCTAATGTTGTTCTCGTAATAGAGTATGTTAGAAAGTAGAGTAAGCTAACTGATATTCAATATTTTGTATGAGAACCATTCAGTCATCATCTGATCAATCTTGGAAATTGCGTTGCAAGACACGATTAAAGAAAGCGTAGAAATATCTAAATCAAAGCAAATGTGTAAACCAGTAAAGGCATAACGGCAAACAGTAGCGTTTAAAATAGAAATAGAAAGTAAATACAAGGACACTGAAACACTTGCATACGTATATACATACTTAATGCAGCTGCAATTTAATGCTTTTATATGCAATTTTACTTTTTTACAAAACGTATACAATCGAAAAAACCAACCGCAGAATGAGGAAACGAAAAGCCATTATTGGGAAAAGCAAGATTTCTATATATTTTAGACAGCCAAAGATATACATATTTATTGATTATTTGTACTGTGTGTTTGATTAGTTTTATTTGTACATATAACTTATTTAATTTAAATTAAAAGTGACAGCGTACTGCCCTTAAGCATTTAACGTCTTGTGTCTAGATAATTTTGATATCCGTTTCGGTTTATTTAGTTTTTAAATCCCCTGTTTTTTTCGGTATTCGTTAAGAAGTGTTTTAGGTACTTTGAAAGCAATACAAACACGTAAACATATAACTCGTAAGCAACAAAAAAATAAAACAAAGTAAGAGTCAGACACTTAGAGTAGCTGCAGATGGATACAACATAGAAGTTTGAACTAATTCCAGATCTACATCAACTAATCATACAATTTCATACAAGTATTACTGAATCAGATCATTAACTTTTATACACTTTACCATTTACATATATATATACAACAGCAGCAGCAGCAACAAGCAAACTGAATGCCGATTACCGATTATTTAATATATATACACAAGGCGAGCAGTCTAACATTGTAATTTGTAATTCGAGGCCCAGGCTACAATTGAACGGTTTTACACTGAATGAATAATGCCTGCAGACATAAACCAGCAGCAACCAGCAGAGAATCCACGAATATATATATATATACTTATACATAAATATATAGATGACCCATACACTTATTAGGTACTTTAGACGAGAGATTCTCTAGAAATGCTTTTAAATTGAAAGAAAAACAAAAACGAAAAAAAAAATATTAAACAATACAAAAGAATTAAGCAAAGTATTTTATTAAAAACACTCAACAAAGAAATGGCAGAGTCAAAAAAGCAAACAAAAAAATCTATAAATTTCGAAAGACACTTTCCGGAAAAGTTACAATTCTGCAACTTTTTATGAAGATCAGAAACCGGGGTTGAGATTGAACATACTTTAACGATAATTATAAGCTAAATGAAAACGATTTTTAACTTTCTCCGAATAAGACAAAAAAAACAATTATTACCTACAGATTGTAGCCGGCGCATTCATATTTGCTAATTAGCAACTTATTAAAATATAAAAAAAAGAACAAGCAACATTTAAGGAATTAGAGCAGAAAGCAGGAACCCGAAACGAGAAAATAATAAATAAAAAAACACATTAGGAACAAAGGAAATGAACCCTTGACATGACACACACTCAAGTTTTCATTTTTCCATTAAGAACGATATATATTCAAGTGCTTCTTACATAAAATAAAAATAAATATAAATATATATGAAACCGAAAAAAAGGAAACAAAACAAAACAAAACAAAAATATATGAATGATTAAAGGATAGATATTATTATTACGAGCAGGCATTACATTATAAAAATACCTACTAACTAGACTAAGGCATTTACGATTAACTTGTCTCTTATTAACTGTATTATTATTATTATTGTTTTTTGGGAAAAACGAGCGAACTATTACAGATGCAACTGAAATCAGATCACTGAGCGGATTTAGGCTAAGCGTAACGTAGCGTAACGTAACAACTATGTACGATGTCCGGTTCCGTTTGGTTCTATAATTTCTAAGTAGACAGCTCTCTATCTCTCCTTCTCTCTATGCAAATAGTATAATTACGAACACACACTGACATGTAATCGATGCATTTTACTTTCCCGAGAGTTATGCGAGTTCACGAATTCAATTTATATAATTATGTTAAGATTTTTATAACGCAACAACAAGAACAACCAGCCTAACGTATGCATTACCTATATGAATACTCTGTAAATACTTCACCAAACCAAATAAAATAATCCTTTATTAAAGCAAAAAAAAAAATAAATAAATACGATCCATAACTCAAAACGATTACCATTCACCGCTTGGTTCCACGTTCCACAATCCCCAAAACAAACACAGAATCCAAACAATCCAGAAGATGCTTATCGATTAGGAGTTATCCAAGCATATAGGAGCCATATGACACGAGTATGTTATCCATTCTTTAGCGGTTACAAATACGTAAGGATAAATTTAAATTGTTGACAAATGTAGCGCAAGAACGTAATGAGTAACACAAAATGTAATGAAAGCCCCCAAGAAAATGCTAATAATAAATATTTAACCAAATAAGTTACGAGAGTTAGAAACAAAAAACAAAAAAACGGTACTTCCAAGCAACTATAGAGCTAACAGCTAGCCACTTTAATCGATGATGCGAACTCGAATGCGAACTATAAACTATATGAATTGAACTTTCTCCTTATCCTTTTCACCCCCCAAACACACACATACACTGAGAAAAAAAGAAAGTAACAGAAACACAGTTCACACTCTCTCCAAGCAGGAATTCGTTGAATTTTTAGGACTTCGTTCGAACGATAAACACACACTCAAGTATTCAAGCAGCAAGTGTGCGAGATCAGCACTGCGAAATAATAAATAAATAAGATCTACAGCATCAAGAAGCTAATTAAACAACAACAACAACAACAAAAACAACAACAAATTGTTAGTAAAAAGACTGAGCTACAAAATATACAAGAAAAAAACTAAAAAAAGACAAAGGCAAACAAAATGATAACAAAAAGAAAGAAAGAACAACTGAAGTCAGAAATCAGTGAAAGAACATAATTAATGTGCATTTTTTGGTAAACGATTTTTGACTAGAGGACGCCGAGCGGGAGCTAGGAGTTCGTTAGATTCGCTTATGATTTTGACGAGTCCTTAATTAGTTTGAGAAGTTCCTAAAACGAAACCCGCTGGCGACGGCAACCCCGGTATCAATCAATCAATCAAATGGCTCAATCAGTGCCACCAAGCCATGTTCAATTATGCAAGAAGAAGGCACAAGGACTTTTGCATTTCCTTTCTGGCATTCTTTTGAGGTTTATATATACATATAGTCAAAGGGAGCTGCTAAATACATACTTACATACGTAATGAGACACTCTTCGTTTTTGGGTTTTGAATTTGTTTGGATTTGAATTAAGAGGCTTCCTTTCTTTGGGCCACTGCCACAGCGCCACAGCATAATCGAGATTAAAAATACCTAGAAAAAATATATATACATATACATATATACGTATATAGACACAAGTATATATGCATACCACTTGCTTTTAGCTTTCCTAGAACTCTGATTTCCACACTCGAACGTAAGCTGCGCGTCATATAGAGGAGGAGATAGTCGGCCTCAGATACGAATTAATAATCAAACTCAAGCGGATTCAATTGCTGCTGCGAGGCCCCCAGATCCGATTCGGTCCAAGACACAATTAACTCCCGCAAAAAATCCAAAAAAACCAAACGGATCGATCCGGAGAATAACATTCACTCAGAGGCAAGCCAATACAACACTCACACACGTTTAAGACATACAGAGAAATCGATAACAAGAAGTAAAAAACAGAAGAACCGCATATTATTAATTATTATTATATTGTATTATTATAACAGAAATATTTAGATGAATGACGATTCTTAATTATAACACATTATTATAGATACATACTGAACAAGCCGATACAAAACCAGAAATTGAAAATGAAACTTTAACAAGAACAGAAAAAGGAGGGAATGGAATCGAAAATGATTAATAAAAATGAAAATATAGAGATTATTATATTATGAATCTGTTCATTGCGTTTTACTCAAATCCGCATAAGTCAAGACCCTGGTTTCGAGGGTCAAGGCCTATCTGTTTCTACTTTCTAATCCCATAATCAGGTTCTTGTTGGTAAAAAAAAGGTAAGAAACTAAAGGAAAAAACATGTAATTTAATTGGAATTAATTGTGGTTAATTCATGATTCCTATGATTTCTTTTGAAGGGTTATTCTTGTATTTTCCCAAATTGTTGCATAATAATTATGAGGTCTGACTATGTAAACTGTGTTCTTAATTTAATGTTGAAACCCGACTCAAGCCAGCCAGAACAGCGAAGCTGTTCCAGCAGATAAGGCCCGGAAGAGATAAGGTACGCCCCGAAGCTAGCCAAGTAATAGAGCTGGGAGCAAAAATAGCAGATTAAAGGCGGTCATGACACCACCAACTGAGACTTGGACTGGGACATCGAGGGTGGACTCAAAGATTAAAGCCTACCTTAAATCTTTATACTACATTTTAAAATGGAAAGAACTATAAACATATTATTGCCTTTAAGAAATTTGCCAAGCAATTTCCATAGCACTTCTGTACTCGTATATGTATTATGTGGTGTCTGCGTTGATTATAAGTTAAACAAATAGGTTACGAGGTCATGATATGGGGAAAATCCAAACCAAACCCTCGTAAGTATGCAACTCATTCTATACAAAAATTTGACTAACCGGAATCACAAAGTAGGGGCCCTCGCTCAGAGCGATCTTTCTGCTAACTCCTTAATTCGAATGTCGCTTTAAACCAACCTCGCTTTGAGCTCGCACCAAGGCTGCTGCTGCTGCTGCTGTCTGCTGTTACTGCTGCTGCTGCTTCTACTGCTGCTGCTTGCTGCTGCTCTGGCCGCAGATAAAGCTCTCAAGCTTTTCAGGTCGTCGGATCCGATTCCGAAATCAGTTCCCTTTCGAACGCGAGGCAGTGAGCAACATGCAGCCGCTGCTCCTAGTAGTGTTGGCCCTTTGTGCGACCCCCATTTTTGGTCTCCCCAGACCGGACTACAGTGACGACTATAGCGATGAGGAGACGAAACCCTGGCAGCCGGAGCCCCTGAAGCCAGCTCCCTGGCAGGCGGAGCCGCGTAGCCCACCGCCGCCAGAGCCCCAGGCGGCCGTGGTGCCCATTCCCGGCATCGGACAGATCGTGGGAGTTCGCAACTATAAAACCATCGCCGGACGTCCGGTGAATGCCTTCTTGGGCGTGCGTTATGGACAAGTGGGCAGCGGTTTGGGGCGCTTCCAGGCGGCCCAGCCTGCCAACCTCCAAGGACGCATTGATGCCACCGTGCAGAGTCCGAACTGTGCCCAGTTTCCGGAGTTGCAGCGCCTCAGAGAGTCCGAGGCCCGCGGCGTGAACGTCGATGACTGTTTGACCCTCAACATCTACGCACCCGAGGGAGCTAAGGACCTGCCCGTGCTGGTCTTCGTGCACGGCGAGATGCTGTTCGACGGCGGCGCCGAGGAGGCCCAGCCGGACTATGTCCTGGAGAAGGACGTGCTCCTGGTCTCGATCAACTATCGACTGGCGCCCTTTGGTTTCTTGAGCGCTCTGAGCGACGAGCTTCCTGGCAATGTGGCGCTCTCCGATCTTCAACTGGCCCTCGAGTGGCTGCAGCGCAATTTGGTTCACTTTGGCGGCAATCCCGGCCAAGTTACGCTGGCAGGACAGGCGGGCGGAGCCACACTGGTCCACGCCCTCAGCCTCAGCGGTAAGGCCTCGGACCTCTTTCAGCAACTGATCCTGCAGTCGGGCACTGCTCTCAATCCGTACCTGATCGATGAGCGCCCCCTGGAGACCCTGGACACCTTCGCCCGCCTTGCCCGTTGTCCGACCAATCCCGCCGCCCGCAGCCTTGCCCCGGTGTACGACTGCCTGGCAGGTCTGCCCACCTCGCAGCTGGTCTCCGCCTTTGAGCAGCTCTTCGAGCAGAACGAGCCGCGAGGTCTTAGCTCCCTTGGTGGCTTTAAGCTGGTTGTCGGCGACCGTCTAGGATACCTGCCCCGTCACCCTGCCGCCCTGGCTGCCAACGCCAGCAACAGTGTGCCCACCATTGTGGGAGCTGCCAAGGATGCCAGCGCCTTCATTTTGTCGCGTGAGTACTACAATTCTAAATACAAATATTTAATATTAATTTAACGCTTAGAGAAAGGTTTAGATAGAAATTGTTCGGGGTAGGAATTTATTACATTTTTATGTACCTGTCGGGGTGTTATAATTTCAGTGAAGGAGTCGTTATCGATCCTATAAATCGTATAAAATCTTGATCAGTTGCTAGTTTCTTAATCTACTAAAAACTAGCATAGTAAAGCTTTCCGAAATGAAATTAAGACCTGATTTGGCATACTTCTTAACAATTTTCAGACAAGTATACATAAACTTCGGCTTCCGGAAGTTACCTTCCTCTCTTTTTACATTTCAGTTCTTACATTGAAAAGATAGTTACGATTAGTCCTTAAATTTAAACCATATTTTCTCAGTACCAAGATGTTTTTTTTAAAGGCAGAGTTTACTGGATGAGTTTTGTAGAGACAAAACCCGTGGTTGTCTGCGATAAGAGGCTACAGCGGATCTCGGGGGTCAGTCTGATAAGGAGCTATAGCTCTGAGATTAGTCCGACTTAGACAGCAAAATCATCATGTTAATGTGATTGTTGGGCAGATTTTAATTAGTGTCAAGGTTCTTTGATTCTTATGCTATTTACGTCGGCAGGCAGGAAATGTTTGCGTTTTTAATTAAACCAATTTAATCTTGTGTATTTTCCCAAAAACTTTGACAAGTCGAATGTCAATGTCCGGTGATAAGAATATTTATGTAGCAACTTTTATGCATACATATGTACATATATTTAATATACTTTGTAAATAATTTTTTTGAAATGGAATCATATTATAGCTTTTATATATATCTAACATACATCTTCCTTTGCAGGCTTTTACAACCAGATCGCCGGCCTGCAGTCGCGCAATGTGAGCGAGTACATCGACGTGGTCCTGCGACACTCGGCTCCTCCCAGCGAGCACAGGATTTGGAAGCAATGGGCTCTGCGTGAGATCTTCACCCCGGATCAGGAGTACTCGGCCAGTGCCCGCACCGTGACTCAGGGTCTGCTGGAGCTGAGCAACCTCATCCTTTACCGTGCACCCGTGATCTACTCCATTCGCCAATCGTACCGCTCGTCACCGGTTTACCTGTACACCTTCGACTACCGCGGCGAGCACCACCGCTTTGGACACCTGAACAACCCTCTGCCCTTCGGTGTGGATGCCTCGCTGAGTGATGACAGTGTCTACTTGTTCCCCTATCCGGAGGAGGCCAGCCGCCTGAATCCCGTAGACAGATCGTTGTCCCGTGCCCTGGTCACCATGTGGGTGAACTTTGCCGTTACTGGAGTGCCCAACCCGAACTCTGGAGTGTGGCCACGTGCCACGTCGGAGTATGGACCCTTCCTGCGCTTCACCAACTCCCGCCAGAGTATGCTTGAGCTGGATCCGCATTTTGGAGAGGGCATTAACTTGCCAAATCTCTATGGAGACTACTTCAATGCCACCACCAGCAGCAGTGCAGCGGTTGCAACACCGACTAGGCCCTACGCCTATCCCACCTATCCCCCAACTACCACTACCACCACGACGACGACCACAACTACCAGGCGTCCGTACGCGTACAATCCCTATGCTAACTGGCAGAACAGGCAACCGCAGCAGACTTGGCGTCCAGCGAATCCTGACTACGTGAGGGCTCAGGAGGAGCGACAGGCGCAGTTCATCCGCGATCAGCAGTTGCGGGCGCAGCGGGAACGAGAGCAGCGTTGGCGAGAACAGCAGCAGCGGGATAACCAGAATCGTCGTCCGTCGCCGGATCCTCGTGAGCAACAGCGTCCAGGATACGAGCAACAGCAACGAGAGAAGGAGCAGCAAGAACAACAGCGACGAGAACAAATACTGCGTGCGCAACAGCAGCGAGAAAGGGAAGAACGTGAAGAGCGTGAACGACAACAACGAGAGCAACAAGAGCGTGAGCAGCAAGAGCGTGAGCAGCGAGAGCGTGAGCAGCGAGAGCGTGAGCAGCAAGAGCGCGAGCAACAAGAGCGTGAGCAGCAAGAACGTGAGCAGCAAGAGCGTGAGCAGCAAGAGCGAGAACAGCAAGAGCGCGAAAACCCTAATAACGAACTGCAACCCTATCCCAACTATGATGACTATCTCCGAAATCACCCAGAAGAGTCTCCCGAATCTACACCCGACCGCGGCTACGATGACGACCAAGAACTGCAGAGGCGTGAGCAGCAGCAGCGAGAACAGGAGGAGCGACTGGAAGAAGAGCGATTGCAACAGGAACGAGAGCAGCAGGAGCGAGAGCGACAGCAAGCCGAAAATCCCGACGATGAACGCCAAGCCTATCCCAACTACGATGATTACCTTAAGGCTCAGCAAGGAGAGAATCCTCCAGATTCTGAACCAGAGCGCAGCTATAACGAAGAGCAGGACCGAGAGCAACAGCAACGCGAGCAGCATGAACGAGAGCAGCAAGAGCGAGAGCAGCAAGAGCGTGAGCAACAGGAGCGTGAGCAGCAGGAGCGAGAGCAGCAGGAGCGAGAGCCCCAGCCTGACAGTGATGATCCCCGGAACTATGCCAGCTACGATGATTACTTGAGAGCCCAACAGGCCAGACAGCCAGCCGCATCCGATTTTGATGCCGAAGAACAGGACCGCGAACAAGAGCGGAGGGACCAGCTAGAGCAGGAGCAAGGTGAGAATCCTGAGGAGAATCCCGAAGACGCTGACGACCAGGAGCCAACCGATCCGGCCAACGACCCCAGCTCCTATCCAAGCTACGAGGATTACGTGCGAGCCCAGCAAAAGATGCGCGAGGAGGAGGAGGAACGCGACCGAGCCCTGGAGGCTCGAGAGAGGGCCGAAGAGGAGCAGGAGGAGTCCCGTCAGGAATACCCAGGATATTCCCAGCTCAGGAGACTGGCCAACGGACCGCAGCACATTAAGCTCATGCACAGACAGCAGCGACGCAGGCAGTAGATGATACCAATTAATGTCAACCAATGTCATTTAAAATATTTTTATTTTTATTACAAAATAAATACAATATGAGCTAACTGTACTAATTTGTATACAAGGTATAATTTATTTACTACTGGTAATATTTCTTTAAGTTATATGATTTGTATATTTAAATTGCACTTTGTTTATTTTTGTTTTAATAATTTATTCACATTGATAATGAGGTATATTAAGTTCTTAAATTCTACATCTAGTTCTAAGTAGAGCTACTTCAGAAACGTATCTTATTCCTGCTGGGCCGCTTCACCAGACTCTTTCGTCCTTGGAGCTTCCTAATCCTGCTCCCAGAGGAGGTTGCCAACACCTTCCGACGCTTAGCCAGCGCCCGCTTCCGGCTCCGGCTGCGCAGATAATAAATCTCACGAACCAGACTATGGCCCTCGTCCTCGTCCCGCAACGTGGCCGAGAACTCGGTGAAGTAGTTGCCTCCGATGGTTAGTGTCTCGTCGATCTTCATGTACGGGCCATAGAGCGTGGTCATGGGTGGCCAGTAGCCAGAGCGATAGGAGCCAAGCGGATTCCCGCTGATGACAAAGTTCGTCCAGAGCTCGACCATGCGGCGAGCCATTGTCATGTCCGGCGGACTAAGGCGCTTCACGTGGTCAGGATAGGGGAAAAGATAGAGGGCCTCGTCGGTCAGTGAGACGCCTGCCCGGAAGGGACTCTGCATGTTGGTCTCCTCGTCCATCTCCTTGTAGCGATTGAACTCGCCCGCGTACTCGAAGGAGTAGAGGAAGGTGTTGTGCGGATTGTGCTTGTTGTTCATGTTCAGGGCCAACAGAACGGGTAGCTTGTGGTTTAGGGTTCCAGCCACCTAAAATAATATTTAGAAATTAAATTTAAAATAAGTTTAACCTTTGTCTTAATTAAAGGGAATATATAAATCATTACTTACATCAATAAGTCTGGGAATCAGCGTATCAAAGGTGCCATTCTCCAGCAGATGACGGTTGAAGAAATCGTGGGTGACGAAACTGGTGAGGAGCATGGTCTTGTCCGTGCCCACCACTTGGCGTATCACATGGTCAATATAGTTGTAAGTATTGTACTCATCATCCGGTATCTTTCCCTCAAAGTCGTTGTCCACAATCTCGTTGAGCACTCGGGTTCCAGCGTTTTTCGGGCAGCCGCCCATTGCCGGATAGGAGAAGTTGGACTCCAGCATAAGGTCATAAGGATGCTTCGGCAGCACTCCACTGGGTCCGCCAATAGTGAACTGAATGCCACCAGTGTGTCCTATTCCCAGGTCCGATTTCTCCAGCTGCCAAATAAAATATTAGACTTTACTCAGATTTAATTATAAATTAACTTACAGCATGCTCCATAAAGGCCGTGAGCAACTCTAGAGCCGTGAGTTCCATGAGACAGGTGTTGAGATCCCGCACGGTAACCATCTGGCAGTCGGCCTTCTTGGCTATCTCGTGGGCATGCTTGCGGGGATCCTCCTCCAGGAAGATGGGCATGATGGCGGAGCCCGAGTGATAAATCACCTGGCTGAACAGACCGCGCTGCACCATCGGCGAGAGCGTGAGCAGATGGGCAATGGCTGCTCCACCGACCTGGCCGGCCACCGTTACCCGCGAGGGATCGCCGCCAAAGTTTGAAATGAAATGCTTAACAAACTGCAGGGCCAGGAAAATGTCCAAGAAGCCAGCATTGCCGGGAATCTCGTCTGTTTTTGTCGACAGAAAACCAAAAGGACCGAGTCGGTACTGCGGCGTGACCAGCACGATGTCCTTCTCGAGCAGATAATCCGGAGGCGCCTCCGAGTTGCTGCCCTCGTAAAGATACTCGCCATGGATGTACACCAGCACAGGCATGCTGGCAGTCACATTTGGCGTGGTAATGGTCATGGTCAAGCAGTCCTCCACGTCCAGCACGTCGTCCAGCTTGCGCAGCGACTCCATTGACACCACCGAAGGGCACCCGATCTTTTCCGCGGTGGCGTCCATCACATCCTCCCATGGCTCGATCGGACGCGGTGGCTGTAAAGAGTTAATTAATAGTAAGCGTCAATATTTCTGATTATAGCTGCATATTAAATAACTGTGGATATTTTATGGTCTATTAAATGATATGGTATACTCTCTGAAAACCACTCGCATTTCTCTCAAAACCACTGTCAATTTATTCAACGATTTTCGGGGGATTTTTGACATCAGTAACGCACTGGAGTGCGTTGCGCACAGTGAGATGCAAATGTCTTTTTTTTCTCTTTAAAATGCAATGTATGTTGCAATATAGCTAGGTGAGCATCACTAGCGGAAAGTGAGATGCCTTTTCACCCAATATTGCAATATAGCTAGTTCAGCATCACTGGTGCAAAGTAAGATGCATTTTTCTCCCGATATTACAATACAGCTGGTTGAGCATCACTGGAAAAAATATAGCTAAATGAGCATCACTGGAGAAAATATAGCTAGATGAGCATCACTAGTAGATGCACCAGTAATGCTCATTTAGCTATAGTGCACCACCAGTGATGCTCATCTAGCTATAGTTATGAGCATCACTGGAGAAAATATAGCTAGATGAGCATCACTGGAGAAAATATAGCTAGATGAGCATCACTAGTAGATGCACCAGTAATGCTCATTTAGCTATAGTGCACCACCAGTGATGCTCATCTAGCTATAGTTATGATCATCACTGGAGAAAATATAGCTAGATGAGCATCACTGGAGAAAATAAAGCTAGATGAGCATCCCTAGTAAATGTACCAGTGATGCGCATTTAGTTATAGTGCACCAACAGAGATGCTCATCTAGCTATAGTTATGAGCATCACTGGAGAAAATATAGCTAGATGAGCATCACTGGAGAAAATATAGCTAGATGAGCATCACTAGTAGATGCACCAGTAATGCTCATTTAGCTATAGTGCACCACCAGTGATGCTCATCTAGCTATAGTTATGATCATCACTGGAGAAAATATAGCTAGATGAGCATCACTGGAGAAAATATAGCTAGATGAGCATCACTAGTAGATGCACCAGTAATGCTCATTTAGCTATAGTGCACCACCAGTGATGCTCATCTAGCTATAGTTATGATCATCACTGGAGAAAATATAGCTAGATGAGCATCACTGGAGAAAATATAGCTAGATGAGCATCACTAGTAGATGCACCAGTAATGCTCATTTAGCTATAGTGCACCACCAGTGATGCTCATCTAGCTATAGTTATGAGCATCACTGGAGAAAATATAGCTAGATGAGCATCACTGGAGAAAATATAGCTAGATGAGCATCACTAGTAGATGCACCAGTAATGCTCATTTAGCTATAGTGCACCACCAGTGATGCTCATCTAGCTATAGTTATGAGCATCACTGGAGAAAATATAGCTAGATGAGCATCACTGGAGAAAATATAGCTAGATGAGCATCACTAGTAGATGCACCAGTAATGCTCATTTAGCTATAGTGCACCACCAGTGATGCTCATCTAGCTATAGTTATGA